>JARQGW010000030.1:0-106166 GCA_030710495.1 Labroides dimidiatus
TATAATATATATATATATGTGTGTGTATATATATATGTGTATATATGTATATGTATATATATATATATATAATATATATATATATATATATATATATATGTATATATATATATGTATATATATATATATATATATATATATATATATATATATATATATACACACACACACACACACACACACACACACACACATATATATATATATTATATATATATATACATACATACATATATATACACACACACATGTATATATGTATATATACATATATATATATACACACACACGTGTATATATGTATATATACATTATATACACGTGTGTGTGTGTGTATATATATATATATACACACACAAACATATATATATATATACATATACATATACATATAAACACACACATATATATATATATATACTATAATTTATATATATATATATATATATATATATATATATATATATATATATATATATATATATATATATAAGTGTGTGTGTGTGTGTAATTAACTAGAAATGTTTCTCCGCTCTCTCTCCCTCTCTCTCTCTGCAGCAGCAAGATCCTCTCTATGGATACTTCTCTGCTGTAGCTGACAAGTAAGACCTCACACGCACACACACACTCTCTCTCTTACACACACATGCACACACAGTGTTGTTCCTCCATCTTTGGTCCAGTTTGTTATCTGATTCGTCTGACGCTTGGAGGGTTTCCCTTCCTTCTCTTCCTCTTTGACGCTGACAGGATGGACAAATCTCTGCGGACGAGCTGCAGCGCTGCCTCACTCAGTCGGGCATCTCTGGGTCGTACAAACGTAAGATCATCTCACTCCGTCTGATATCACATCCAAACACGAATGCATGAATGCACCACTGAGATGCATGACGGTATAATGAATTAAAGGTTGATTTGTTGCCTGTTCTGTCAGTAAAACAAAACCATATCTTGGATCAATGCTTTTAGCATGATGTTACATCAATGGAATCTTCAGTGAACTGTGAGGTCACAGGAAGCCGTGCAGTCAGGCACTGTGGGTTTATAACCCTCCATTAAAGAGGAGGAAACCACTACCTGAGGACGTCTGTTGTTCCTCTGGGGGTTAACGGTCCAGAGTTCATTTTCTGTGCACAGGTGATTTGGATGAAAGCTGGTTACAGGTTAAAGCTGAAGGGTTAAAAATCCACACATGCAGAAATATACTTTAAAGAGTTCATAAACTTTTCTCCAGCGGTCAAACTTTGATTATTGGGTTCTGGATTTTCAAACTGCTCCTCCTCTCTGACTGTTTTCCTGCACACAACTAAAGCTTATCAGACATCTGCCTGCACACCCGGAAAGCTTTAAACACCAAACTTCCTGACTCCAAACGCAGATCCTGCAATCATACGCCAGACTCAGAATGAAAAAGGAGGATAGAAGTTTAAATTTAACTCTGATCACTCGAATAAAGAGTGACGGTTTAGCTTTCGTGTCTTATTGGAGGATGTTTGAAATACATTCAGTCAGACTGTAGAGGGAAAATAATAAAGATTCACCAACTGGAAATGTTTTCAGACTTCTGTAGTCTTGAGTTCAGATTTGTAGGAAGCATGGAGTGAACGAGGTCGGGTTGATATGACGACACCAACCGTGTTGTTGTTTCCTAACTTCCTCTTCGTGTGTCACTGCACGACTGTCAAGTTTTCATCTGTTATTAAAGTTCCTGCCTGCTGAATCTTTGGGGGAACAAAGGTGTGGAATAAACTCATCAGCGGCCTGCAGCGCTTGTTCATACTGTGCGTGTGTGTGTGTGTTGTGTGTGTTTGTGTGTGTAGAGCTTGTTTTTAATTACACTGATAGAGGAAACTTTGCTGCATGTCAGACTCTTTCGAAGCCTTTATTCGTGGGTGTTGTGGCCGAGCCAAAGCTTAAAAGCCGCTGAGGTGCTGCACCTGTTGTGACCTCACTGACGGGCTGCGAGACTCTATAAAGCAGGGGTCTCAAACTCATGGCCCGCGGGCCAATTGCGGCCCCAAGAACAATATTTTTGTGGCCCCCTGACTGAAATCAAAGCAGCCCTCGTGTTTTTTCTTACAGGCATCTGGACGTTTTATAGTTTTTAAACACTTGTGGGCTACCGTAGCTCAGGATCATGACAACAACACGAGTTAGCAATTGTCACTTGTAAAACTTTGTGAAAAGCTCTTCTCCACAATGAACTTTAATAAGTCAAAGGTTCAGGTCTAAACTTAAAGATGAGCATCTTGAAGCCACACTGAGGGTCTCAGCTCAGTCCTTTTTTTTTTTGTGGAACACTCGATGCGCCCAGCCTCACCCGGACACTACCTCCAGCGGCCCCTTGGTAAGTTGAGTTTGAGACCCCTGCTATAAAGGATGAAATAAGACATCCTGTTGCCGTTTTGTTTTTCACACAAAGCCCAAAAAGTGTCCAACAAACCACGTGTTCCATCACAAATCAGCAGCACATCCTGTAACTCGCGCAGCATCGCGCTGCTGCAACCCTTTCCTGACCACAGCTGGTTCATGAACACACAGGCTTAAGCTGTTGGGTGTGTTAGCCTGTATGCTAACAGTCTGTGTTGGTCTTCACAGCGTTCTGTCTGGAGACCTGCAGACTGATGATCAGCATGCTGGACGTATCCTTCCACACTCAGCTGAGCTGAGAGGTCCAAACCACAGCAAAGGTCATCGACCTCTGAGCGTCATGACCACAGACCACACACACGTTTTCTCATGACCTGAAGCGTCTGAGTACAAACCAGACGAGAAACTGAAACTTGTGAGCTAACTGAGCCATTAACAGATATATTATATTGTATCAAGTGTGTGTGTGTGTTGGTTGTGTGTTCTTCTCTGGATCGATGTCTCAGCTTGGCTCCTTGACTGGCTGTGTGTCATCAGAGGGACATGTCCGGCACCATGGGCTTCAATGAGTTCAAGGAGCTCTCTCAGGTCATAAACGGCTGGAAAGGTACCTTTGTGTCCTACGACAGAGACCACAGTGGAACCGTGGAGGGTCCCGAGCTGCAGCACGCCATCACCGCCATGGGTAAGCTACACATGTAACAACATCATGAACACAATCAGAATAAAATGATTTACAATCCTGTTTAACCATCATCCAGTTATAGCTTTGTAGGAACGTGTCGCAGCCGTCAAATTCAAAATGAGTCGATATTTACAAAAAAAACAATAAAGTTTTTCAGTTTGAACGGTGAAGATCTTCTCTTGGTGGTGTTTTCAGGTGAATTTAGGTTCAACAGGATTTATAAATCATTGAATTCTGTTTTTATTTACGTTTCACACAACGTCCGAACTTGGATGAAGAATCTGCTTTAAAGTATCTCTTGGCTCTAAATGTTGAAGGCTGCTGTATTTCTTCACCTGACGTTGGTTCCTCTGCAGGTTTCCACCTCAGCCCTCAGACCATGAACGTCATCATGAAGCGCCACAGCACCAACGGTCGGATCGCTTTCGACGATTTCATATCCTGCTGCATCAAACTCCGAGCCCTGACAGGTGATTATAATGATCATCTCTGAGCTTTGTCACAGCGTGGATTGTGTCTCTGCAATCCTAATCCAGCCTGAGACTAACCTTTTTCACCACAGTGTCAACAGGCAGAGGCAGCGTGTGTGGGATTACTTTTCTTTGTGATGATCGATTTGATAACTCGCGCGTGATCACGTTGTCCCGTAATCTCAAACACGGCTCAAACAACTGTTGTCAAAGCCTTTCGACCAATCAGATTTGAGTATTTTAACAGAGCTGGGTCGTCGCAAACGCGTCGGTAACTCGTGAAACGTTTGTGTCTTTCAGATCAGTTCAGAAGGAGAGACATGAGTGGGAACGGACAAGCCATGTTTCAGTACGACGACGTGAGTTTACACAAGTTTTTTGAAACATCCAGATGTTCGTCTGACTCTTAGAGGACGCTCATACCAACATCTCTCTCTCTCTCTCTCGCTCTCTCCAGTTCATCCAGGTCACCATGAGTATATGAGGAAACACAGACCGAACAAAGGGATCACTCCTGCCTTTAAAAACAGCTCATATTTACACCAAGTGTTCACCTGTTTGTAGTTTAAAAACCTGAAATGCTCATGAACATGTTGATGGACGTGTCGTATATCAGACTAACAGGGATTATTACCACTCCTCATTTTTATGTCTTTTACCTCGTCTGAGACCAAACAGCTTAAAGCCCCTGAAAGGAATTTTAAACGTGATCAGATTAACGTCTCTGCCTTTTTATGACCCGCCTCAGCCAATCAGATCATCAGCAGCAAGGTTCACACTCTCAGTGTTGTGATTTCTAAACCTGTAAACACTTTGAGTTCATTCACATTCGACTATAAAGAGAAGACGGGATGCGAGAAAAGGGAGCTCTGTATGCGCAGGCATATATTCGTCCACTGGAGGGCGACAAAGAGAAAAGTTCCTCACAGCAGCTTTAAGTCCGGTCGTGTCAGAAAGGAATAAATAAATATGTGAGCATAAACTGGTTTGTTTTCAGTGCTTTTATTATGTTTTGTTTGTCTCTTAAAGTACATTAAATATAGCTGAGCTTTCTCTTCATATTTGGCGTTTTATTTTAAAGATTTAAAGGCGTTACTTTGGCTTTGATATTTTGGATGTCAGATGTAATCTGAGCCATGCGCTCTTTTATTTTCAGTATTTTTGGTTATTTTGAAGCCAGAAACTCTTCACAGTTTCACTCACTTTTAGGGTTTATTTTAATACAGTTTAATAAAATTTACGAGAAACCGACGTTATTCTCGTAAATTTATGATTTTATTCTTGGAAGTTTATTCATTTATTTGTTAAAAAGCATGGTCCTGATCCTTCTTTGTACTCTTTTAGACAAGTTTTAAGAATTTAATAAAAAAGGTCTAACATGCACAAACAGCAGTTTTCATGCATAGAAGCAGAACAAACAGAAGTGTTACAGAGATACAGAGATAAAAAAAAAAATGAAAAAGGCAAATCAAAGAAGAGGATGATAATTAAATGTTTTAAAGCCAGATTAAGTTTATTAAAAACACAACCAAGCAACGCGGGTTTGGAGGTAACCGGGCACCTGCCCACGCTGCCAAGACTTCTGTCCAGATAACACCGAGCCAGCTGGCTGCTGTTTGCCTAATGAAGATAAGACACACCCAAACCATAACCATAAAACCTGATGGTGATGCGTTTAAAGCACCTCGACTTTAATAACACCCCATCAGTTACATGGAGTTACATGAAGGTATTAAACTGCAGGGAGGAGATGATGAGTGGCGGCACAGACTGAAGGGTCGGAGGCAGCAGGCTGACAGGTGAGCTGCTGCAGGTGAGAGTATGATCCCCTCTACCTGTTGATTTCTCCTAAAGACATGTTGACACGCGTGTTGAGTTCAGCAAACAGCAGCCTGCAGCATGATAAGGTGAGCAGGCAGCTGCAGGTTCATGATACCAGGCGTGAAGGTGTTACTGCTGCTGCTGAAGTGACACCTTCTCTTTTTAACACCTGTTTAAAAGTTGGTGCATGTTTTCAAAGTGTGTGTTCAGATCTGTTATTGCAGACAGACAAAGACACAAATTTAATTACTTATTTATTTACTTATTTATTTATTTATTTATTTATTCATCTATCTATCTATCTATCTATCTATCTATCTATCTATCTATCTATCTATCTATCTATCTATCTATCTATCTATCTATCTATCTATCAATTTGTTCATTTATTCATTTTTACTCTTAATGAGAAATTCAGTTTCCATTTTTATCTTTCAATAACTTGAAATAATAATAATAATAATAATAATAATAATAATAATAATAATAATAATAATAATAATAATAATAATAATAATAATAACAAACTTTAGCATCTATCACTTTTTAAAAACAGTGTTACAAAGTAAAACAAAATGAAAAACGAAAAGAAAAAAAGAAAAAAAGAAGTAAAAAGAGAGAAATGTGATCAGGAGCAGAAAAACAACAACAACACATAAAAGGCTAAAAAAAAAAAGCGTGAGAAAAATATAATCAAATAAAAGATTCAAACAAATAAACAAATAAAGGATTGAAGCTCCTGCCTGTGATTCTGTCGAAGGTTAAAAATAAAACAAAATCAGCATTTACACGATTTTTTTCTGGACTTAGATTAAGTCTAATAAGACTAATTTATCAAAAATAAGACCAGACAGAAAAAAAATAATAAAAAAGAAAAAAAATGGAGTGACACCACAAAATAAAAAAAAATCGAGGCTTCATTTTTATCTTCATTTCTTGAACTCAGACATGTTTCTGGACTTTTCAGGTAAATTTGGCTCAGATCAAGTCAAACAGACTTTATTATTATTATTATTATTATTATTATTATTATTATTATTATTATTATTATTATTGTTATTATTATTATTATTATTATTATTATTGTTGTTGTTGTTATTATTATTATTATTTTTATTATTGTTATTATTATTATTGTTGTTATTATTATTATTATTATTATTATTATTATTATTATTATTATTTTATTATAGACACAAAGACTTGATTGGATGGTATTTTTTTGCAGTGTTGTGAACTTGGTGCAGTCAGAATGTTTAATTAATCCGTTTCTCATGTTAATTTCTCCACGTTAGTAAATATTTAACAGCACGAGGACATGACTCCTCGTGTTTGGAGCTTCATTCTAAAGTCCGCTGTAATAAACTGTAATAAACCCTCAGACTTCATGAAGTCCTCACACAGTAAACATGAGACACTGAGTCTGTTATATGAGTCAGTGGTTAATGGATGACAGTCAGCAGAGGAACAGCACATCTAACTGTAGGAGCCTGTTCCTCTTTTTCTCTCCGGACAGGAAGTGTTTTCTGTGACTGCCCTTTAAATCTTTATCCACAGCTTGGGGCAAACATTTATCAACTCATTTGACGTTTCCAGCTTTAAGCTCGTGTAAAACAAACAAACTGAACCAGATTCGCTGGAGGCAGGGCGGGTGGTTTCCTGGTGTTTGGATACTTTCGATTTGACTCACGAGCAACTGCGCAACAACGAGCACAGCGCAACAGAAAAAGGTAAAGTTAGACAGATGACAGCTGTTTATATTCTAAAGTTTCTTCTGCGTCATGTTTCTGTAAATGCTGAGTCACCACATTAACGCATTTAAATATGAATAACTCTGCGTTTCTAATGTGCGTAATTTATGTGCGCGACGCGTTATCGTTGCCCCGTGAAATGGTTTGTTCACAGACTGGCTGAGAGTGAACACGTCGAGTTAAAGTTACTGTTTGTTAAAGTAATTCACGGACAGGTGGAGGAGTTTTGCTGGGCCGTCACCGTTTGACAGATTTAGACTTCTGAGCAGGTTTGAAGCGCAGCTCCTGCAGATTCACACATTCAGTGAGGCAGTTTGTGAGTCAACAAAACTGGAAAAAGAAATGCTGATTAAGGACCAAATATCCCCCAAAATATATAAACAATAGAGAAATTATCAAGGAGACAGAAAACATGCAAGAACATCAACATTTGTTTTTACAACCACACTGTTGACAGGCTCAGAGGGAGGAGCTAAACGTGCTCAAAACAAGAAGATATCAGCAACCAACACGGTCTATTAAAGGCACGAGGCGTCTGTTCACATAACTCCATGAATAGAATCTGACAGCACAGAGAAGCAGGAGAGTTTATTTACATACAACCAACGCAGACCATCAGGACAGACATGAACAGTCTGCATGAAGAGATTAAAAACTATGAACAGGAAGGACTTTTATTCACAAGAAGGAAGCAGAAAAAGCTGATGACAGCAGTGTGAGCTGGTGGCGGATCGATTAGAGGGATGATGGATGTTAAACAGGTGGTTTGAGACCCCCACAGGGACTCCCAAACACCTCTCACCTGTTACATTATAAAGAAAAGACACAAAGCAGCTACGAATATCTGGTCATCCAGTTCAAGTTCAAGTTCATGCCGGCAGGAGTTTAACTCTGCAGACTGGATTATTTCACTGACTCAAAAGATCTGAATGTGTGTGTGTGTTTTAAACCCTGTCAGGTGATTAAAACCCGATGATGGAGGGTCAGGCTGACCTGAGGAAGCCTGAGGAGAGGGATGACACCACACCGTGTGAGGAACACGAGAGGTTAGATAAAACTCTCTAACATCTGCTTTTTAAAAATGTAAGAGTCGAACGCTCTGAGACGATGAAGCCTTCAGGGCCCTGCTGTTTCACAAGAGGGTCACTGTTACCTTAAATCAGGCTCCTCATGCTTTCACTTTCTTTTCTTCATGTTCTCCAGGACTGATCGTAAAGGAGCACCGAGTGCCGTGTCCCTAAGAAGCGACATGTCCATGGGCGAGCCGATGGTTTTCAAAAGGTAAGACTCAACTTTTGAGAAAGTCACCAAAATATACAGCAACACTGAAAAAAACTCAAATTTAATCAAGTGTATATGTTTTTTTTAAATTATTATTAATACGAAACCTGAATTCCATTGCAAAAAATTTGCTGATAGGAAAAGAAAATTTTTACATGTTTAGTTTCTTGTATGAAGACTTTTTCAAGGAATCTGGCTCCCTCACTTTTTGAGTTATATTTTTATCTTTTTATATCTTGAAATCAGACATTTTTCTGGACTCGGCAGCTGAATGTGGCTCATATAAAGTCTAATAGAATACTCAGCCTGAAAATGAGACTCAAACACATGATTAGGTTTCAGTTTTTACAGGATAATCTGTTCTTTTTATTTACACATTTGTTTCCACAATATGTCAGACTGAAACTGCTGTTGGATTAATTCTGAAGTCTGAAGTCTGAAATAAAAACTCAACATAATTTCACTTTCTTTTTTATATGCTCCATTTTTTCAGGCCTGATATGGGAAGAGCAGATACTGAAGTTTCAAGTGCTGTGTTCTTAAAAAGTGACATGTCCATGGGCGAGCCGATGGTTTTCAAAAGGTAAAAATGACCTTTTATTTTAACCTGAATTCTAATGAAGTGTGATCTAAATGAAAATTCTCTTTTCAGACTTGATCTGATCCAAATTTACCAGACAAGTCCAGAAAAATGTCCAATTTAAATGACAAAAATCTTGAAATGAGACTTTTTCTGGACTTGTCTGGTCCAGAAACTTGCTTTAAGTCTGATTTTGTCTTTTTCAATACTTCATTTCAGGCCTGAAATTGAAAGAACAGATATTCAGAGTCCGAGTGCTGTGACTTTAAAAAGCAACATGTCCATGGGCGAGCCGATGGTTTTCAGAAGGTAAAATTCAACCTTACTCCCCAAAATATGCAGCTACATGACAACAACTGAAATTTAAAAAGGAGTTAATTTTTGATTTAAGTTTAATTGTACCATTGGACAATACAAAAAAAGTGTTTTTTCTTCAGGTCTGCTGAGAAAAAAGCAGACTCTCCTGCACCGAGTGCTGTGTCCTTAAGAAGTGACATGTCCATGGGCGAGCCGATGGTTTTCAGAAGGTAAGACTCAACTTTTAGGGAAACCTCCTGCTGTCAGCTCAGAGAAAGAGACCTGAAGGCTGTACTGTTAGTCTCCCAACCTGTTCCCACGGTGACAGAGATTACAAGAGCTAATTAGTTCATTCTTTCCTTTCAGAACTGAATAGAAAGACTGAAATGAATCAGGACTGAGATGGAAAGAACAGACTCTCCAACACTTACGTGTCATATTTGATTTTCAAAGACCTCCATCTCATCAACATGATAAATACTTCATTAAAAATCTGTCGTAAAAAATGTGTTTTCTACCTCTTGAGGATTATCATTCCGCTACAGGCAGCTGAAGTTGTATTTTGCCCCTTTTAAAATAGCTTTTTTTTTTTTTCCTCAAAATCATTGATAACTTTTAAGAATTTTCCCCAAGAATCACATCTAAATTCAGTTTTGAAAACAAGTGCTTCATGCATTGAACGAAAGCACGTTTATTAAAAAAAATTACAAAAAAGTGTCAAAACCGCACAATTTCTAAAATGTGATCATAAAATATATCATTAAAAAAAATGATAAAGCAACATTTTTTTGTGGACTTTGTTAAAAGAGTTTATGAACATCTCAGTTCCAAAAAAAGGGAATTTTTGTTACCTTTAAGGGTTAAAATGTTACATGTCCGAGGGACGGCTGGTCGCATTCAAAGGGTAAAATTTAACTTTTTTTTTAGAAAGTAACCAGAACTTAGCGTACCAGTGCCACAAAAACAGTCCAGAAAAATCTCATTTAAAGATATTAAAATTTTACTTGGATAATGAAAAAATTAGAATAATATCTTGATACAAGAAAATAAACAATTTTTCCAACCTCGCTGACAGACTTGTTTACTCTTTCTAAGCGTTTTTTTTGTCGTGTCACATATAAAGTTATGACATGAGACATTTTTCTGGACTCGTCAGGTGACTGTGGCTCAGATTCAGTTGAATCAAACAGAAACTGGAATTAGACAAACACTGGATTAGATTTCAGATACTGCAGGCTAATCTGTACTTTTCGTAAACAAACCTTTTCCCACAGCGTGTGCGGCTGTTATCGGGTCAATTCTTCGTCTTATTCCATACCTCCTCAAACTCTCTCTTTCTCCTTAAATGTGTGGTTTCTGCAGGCCTGATACGGAAAGACCGGACTCTCCTGCACCGAGTGCCGTGTCCTTACGGAGTGACATGTCCATGGGCGAGCCGATGGTTTTCAAAGGGTAAGACTCAACCTTTACTCATGCTCCCCAGAATATACAGCTACAAAAACCAACATTTAAACAAGTGTTTTTTTACATTTACCTTGGTTTTTAGAAACTGTACAGGCTTTTTTCCCCCCTAATCTTTGTCTTTTGATATCTTGACAACCTTTAACTAAACAGGAAGCATCAACTCCTGCATGGGTTTCAGTGTATTCTGTACTGTTCATTCACAAATCTTAGGGATGAGCGAGTACACCATTATCTGTATCTGTTTACCCATCCATATTATCCGTATCCGTATCCGTACTCGTAGGGGGCGGGGTCTAAACCGGAACTTTATTTTAACTCTGAAACTGGCTTTTTTTTTTTTTTTTTTTTTAAGGCTTTTGTGTGATCAGCTATGTATTATGTACAACTGGTAAAATGTGTATGTAGTGGTGTGAAAGGCTGTCTCTTTATTTATGATCTGTGTAAATTTAATAGGTGATTTGTACAAACATTCAGTGGCAAAAAAATAAAAAATCTGCCTTGTTGTTCACTGTATTTTCAAAAACACTGTGCTCAGAATGGGCAAAGCTTTCCAACTAACTTTCTCACCAGACAAACTAAAATCACACAGCCAGTTAAAAAAAAAATTAAAAAAAAAACGTGACACCAGGAGTTTACAGCTTTAAGCCTTCAAATGTGTTGCGTGGACGTTGCAAAACAGTTAATCAAGTAACTTTAAAAATAAGAAAAGAACGAAAGAATGTGAGACAACGAAAACCATAAAAAACGGTCCTGAATTGAAGCAAGAGGCACTGACCAGCGCGACACGAGCCGTTTTCAGCCCCGTCTTGTCACATGCATCGCGTATGACAGGAAATAAGTTGAAGAAGTAACTTTAAATACCAAACAAACCTCAATAGAGACGAGCAGAAGAAAACTGAGTGAGTAGTACAGAGATTAGAGCAACGTAAACTACAGTCAACTCAAGCAAGCAAGAGAAGCAGTCGCTGTCACTCGCTGCCTGTGTGTGTGTGTGTGAAAGAGGAGAGCAGGCACCTCCTCGCTGCAGCATGTGGGTGCAGGGAGGGGGGTGTGCTGTGTGTGACTGGCCAATCACAGAGCATGAAGAGTGAAGACAGTAGTTGTTGCTACCCAATGAGGATTCTATAGTACGGATACGAATAATCCTAAAAAAAAACTCGTGTTGTGCTCGGACTCGGCAAAAATGCATTATCCGTAACGAATACTCGTTTGAAACGAATATCCAGCTCATCCCTAACAAATCTGTGCCCACAGTGTGTGAGAATATAACTCTTGTTTGTTGTTTTGAATAGCTCTTCATATTTAGCTTTTGTTTTTGTATGTTTTGTTTCTTCAGGTCTGCAGAGGAAAGACCCGACTCTCCTGCACCGAGTGCCGTGTCCTTACGGAGTGACATGTCCATGGGCGAGCCGATGGTTTTCAAAGGGTAACATTCAACTTTTGAGAAAGTCACCAAAATATACAGCAACACTGAAAAAAACTCAAATTTTAAAAAAGTCTACCTGAAACCTGAATTCCATTGCAAAAATTTGCTGATAGGAAAAGAAAATTTTTACATGTTTAGTTTCTTGTATGAAGACTTTTTCAAGGAATCTGGCTCCCTCACTTTTTGAGTTATTTTTTATCTTTTTATATCTTGAAATCAGACATTTTTCTGGACTCGGCAGCTGAGTGTGGCTCATATAAAGTCTAATAGAATATTCAGCCTGAAAATGAGACTCAAACACATGATTAGGCTTCAGTTTTTACAGGATAATCTGTTCTTTTTATTTACACATTTGTTTCCACAATATGTCAGACTCAAACTGCTGTTGGATTAATTTTTCAGTCTGAAATAAAAACTTAACATACTTTCACTTTCTTTTTTATATAATTTTTTTTCAGGCCTGATATGGGAGGTGCAGAAACTGAAGTTTCAAGTGCTGTGTCCTTGAAAAGCGACATGTCCATGGGCGAGCCGATGGTTTTCAAAAGGTAAAATTCAACCTTGCTCCCCAAAAAGGAGTTTGTTTTTGATTTAAGTTAAATTGTACCTGTTCCACTGTCTGACATTACAAAAAAAAGTGTTTTTTCTTCAGGTCTGCTGAGAAAAAAGCAGACTCTCCTGCACCGAGTGCTGTGTCCTTAAGAAGCAACATGTCCATGGGCGAGCCGATGGTTTTCAAAGGGTAAAAATGACCTTTTATTTTAACCTGAATTCTAATGAAGTGTGATCTAAATGAAAATTCTCTTTTCAGACTTGATCTGATCCAACTTTACCAGACAAGTCCAGAAAAATGTCCAATTTAAATGACAAAAATCTTGAAATGAGACTTTTTCTGGACTTGTCTGGTCCAGAAACTTGCTTTAAGTCTGATTTTGTCTTTTTCAATACTTCATTTCAGGCCTGAAATTGAAAGAACAGATATTCAGAGTCCGAGTGCTGTGACTTTAAAAAGCGACATGTCCATGGGCGAGCCGATGGTTTTCAAACATCAAGATCTGACCCCAAAGTAAGTCAACAGAACCTCTTAACACCGAGTCTTAATTTGTTAATACAAAAGCTGCTGCCTCGTCTTAAAAGAAGTAATATTCTGATTGTGTTTAATTTACAGAGTCCATAAGGAGACAGAGAAGGATTTCAGAGGTGGTAACACAGATCTGAGCTCCATATTCAGGGTGAGTGATGTACAAACACACCCACCACAGCACCACAAACAAAGAAACACTCTGAGGCTGTGACCTCCGTGTCTTCAGACCAACACTGGTCTATCTTGATGTTTCGTATCTTTCTGCATAACAAAAGAAGATATGACAAAGTGTTTGAGACGGAGGGTGAAATAAGACTCTTTGAACTGTAAATCATGTAAAGACACTAAACTGTTTTTTGACAAATGTAACTAAAGTTGTGTTTTTTTTAATCAGAATAGGATTCGTTTTTATATTTTAAAAACTGTATGACTCTTGTTTTATTCCAGGTTCTTGAGCAAAACATTGTTGCCCATGTGAGGAGTGAGCTGCATCACTTTGAAAAGGCTATGAGTTCAGATTACCCAGAATGCTCAGGCCACTGTGAAGATGAAGAGGGTGAGCAGAGATTGAGCAGCAGGGAGGAAGTCCTGAAGCTCACTCTGAAGTTCATGAGAAAGATGGAGCTGCATGAGCTGGCCGACGCTCTGCAGATAAGTAAGAGCCCCACAGATTTTCATTGAGCAAAGTCACCAAACCTTCAGCTCTTGAGTTGGCATAAATCATAAATCATTTATTTAAAAGAAGCTGATCCCCTTGCTGTCTTTAAACCTTATCTTGAACATGAAGAACTACATTTACCTTCAGTCCCATCTTTCAGAAAGCTTGGATGCTGTGTAGACCGTTGATGTATGCAGAATTCTGTGTTTTTTAAATCATTTCATTAATTCAAATATTGTAGTACACCTCATGGGTCGACTAACAGCACTTATAGGTGGGGAGGTTGGCTGCATGGGAGGCCAGGTGGCAGGCAGGGTTTTTTGACAAGGTCATGTTGATTCCCAGTGGTGTAGACTGGTTCTTGAGTTCTCTGAACCCCGCCTTATTGATGGGGAGAAGGTTTGGGCTCTCCTGTTCCAAAGCTGATCTGGAAGAGAAGGCAGAAGGTAGAGATGAGAAGAGATTTCAGGGGGACTTCGAGAACCATGTGGGAAATGATGGAGACACCTGGAAAGGGGCGACCAGCCAGATCTGAATGTTGTTGGAGTTCTGTACTAAACATGTATTGGTCAAAACAAACTCCATGTTGGATCTTAGGGAGGCCTACAGGAGGAAAAGATTGATGATTGACTTCATGGTCACATCATCTGATCTGCAGCTTTCTGTCTTCTGCACTGAGGTGAGGAGAGGAGCAGAGCTGTCAAGTGATTTGTGGTAAGCTGGGTCAGATGGCGGCGAAGGCACCCTGACAGACCTGATGAACCTAAATGTGTAGTGCGAGTTAGTCGGGAACACCTGGTCAAAACCCTTGTCCAGGAGGCCTTTAACTCCCACCTCCAGGGGGATTTCTTGAACATCCCAGAAAAGATATCCAATGGAATACAAATGTACCATGTCCAGAATCTTCATCGTGAAAGCAACTTTTCTGGGTTTTGGTCGTACCGCCGTTGGTGCTTCTTGTGACTGTGATCTTAGAATCTGGAGGTACACACTAGTGGTAAAGGTAACCACAAGGCCCTTCTGGTTGTGCTAGTCCAGAGGTCATGTAAAGCAGGACCGGGTGTCTAGCAGCTTCAAGTGGTTGCAGGAGCAAAAGCCTGGGTATGGGAATTAAGGGAGACCAGAATTAAAGCTTGCCTTAAAGGTTGTCCTGGCAGATTGTCAGGCATCTCAGGAAGTGAAAGCAGGGCAGGGCCCAGGCTTTTTTCAGCAGGGGTGGAGAACTGTCAACTGGGGATATCATATGGGGGTGTAAGGAACACTTTGAGGACTTCCTGAAACCAACTCACATGTCCACCAAAGGGTAGGCAGTCTGAATAATCAGGAGAAGCCTCGTCCATACCCTTAGCAAAGGTTGCTTATTTGATGTGGTTGTCATGAAATTTATTCATTTTTTTTTTTCATTTTTTCCTCTTAGGAACTTTTGCTCCACTATGCCAGTGTAAACTCAAATCAAACCTGAAAGAGAAGTTTCAATACGTTTTTGAAGGGATTGCCAAATCAGGATACCCAACCCTTCTGGCACACATGTACACAGAGCTACACATCACTGAAGGAAACACAGCAGAGATCAACTGTGAACATGAAGTCAGACAGATTGAAGCAGCATCCAGAAAGCAAAAGAGACCTGATAGAATCATTCGATGTGAAGACATTTTCAAGGGTTCATCCAGAGGAGATCGACCGATTAAATTGGCGATGACGAAGGGCGTAGCCGGCATCGGGAAAACCATCTTATCACAGAACTTTACCCTGAAGTGGGCTGAAGGCAAAGCAAACCAAGACATACATTTCATCTTTCCTTTCACCTTCAAAGAGCTGAATGTGCTGAAAGAGAGAAAGTTCACTCTAGTGGAGCTTGTCCAACACTTTTTTACTGAAACCAAAGAAACAGGAATCTGCAGGTTTGAAGAGTTCAAGGTTCTGTTCATCTTTGATGGTCTGGATGAGTGTCGACTTCCTCTGGACTTTAACACTGATGAGATTGTGACTGAGGTTACAGAGACCGCCTCAGTGGATGTGCTGCTGACAAACCTCATCAGGGGGAAACTCTTTCCCTCTGCCCTTATCTGGATCACGACACGACCTGCAGCAGCCAATCATATCCCTCCTGAGTGTGTTGACATGGTAACTGAGGTCAGAGGGTTCTCGAACCAACAAAAGGAGGAGTACTTCATGAAGAGATTTAGTGATCAGGAGCAGGCCAGCATAGTCATCTCCCACATCAAGAAATCTAAAAGTCTCCACATCATGTGCCACATCCCGGTCTTCTGCTGGATCACTGCTACAGTTCTGGAGGATTTGCTGAAGACCAGAGAGGGAGGAAAACTCCCAAAGACCTTCACTGAGATGTACATTGATTTCCTGGTGGTCCAGAACAGAATAAAGAACATCAAGTATGACGGTGGAACTGAGACTGATGAAATCTGGAATCCAGAGAACAAGAAGATGATCGAGTCTCTGGCAAAACTGGCTTTCAAGCATCTGGAGGATGGCATCCTGATCTTCTATGAAAGGGACCTGACAGAGTGTGGGATCGACATCAGAGCAGCCTCAGTGTACTCAGGAGTCCTCACACAGGTCTTCAAAGAGGAACGGGGGCTCTACCAGACCAGGTTGTTCTGCTTTGTCCACTTGAGTGTTCAGGAGTTCATGGCGGCTCTTCATGTCCACCTGACGTTCTACAAGTCTGGGGTCAACCTGCTGTCAGAAGAACAATCACAGTCCCTGTGGTCCAAACTGTTCGGAGACAGATCTGAGGTCTTTTACCAAAGAGCTGTGGACAAGGCCTTACAGAGTCCATATGGACATCTGGACCTGTTCCTTCGATTCCTTGTAGGTCTTTCTGTGCAGACGAATCAGTCTCTCCTTAAAGGCCTGCTTCCAGAGACAAGGCTCAGTCCTCAAATCAGTCAGAGGGCCGCCCAGTACATCAAGAGGAAGATCAACGAGAATCTGTCTCCAGAGAGAAGCATCAACCTGTTCCACTGTCTGAATGAACTGAATGATGGTTCTCTGGTGGAGGAAATCCAACAGTCCCTCAGTTCAGGAAGTCTGTCCATAGAGAAACTGTCTCCTGCTCAGTGGTCAGCGCTAGTCTTCATCTTACTGTCATCAGAAGAAGATCTGGTGTTTGACCTGAAGAAGTACTCGTCTTCAGAGGAAACTCTCCTGAGAATGCTGCCGGTTGTCAAAGCCTCCACTGGAGCTCTGTAGGTTGAGAATGAATCATGAAATAACACCAGATAAATTAAAATCCAGAAATACTCAAACTGCTCCCTCTTGTTGCTGATTCTGCTTTAGGCTGAGTTCCAGTAATCTGTCAGAGAGAAGCTGTGAAGCTCTGTCCACAGTTCTCAGTGCCCCAACTTCAAATATGAAGCTGCTGGACCTGAGCAACAACGACCTGAAGGATTCAGGAGTGAAGCTTCTCTGTGCTGCACTGGCGAGTCCACACTGTACACTGGAGGTTCTCAGGTCAGTATTCCTTGTTCTTTCTGTTTCTTTCCTTCACTCTGCACCCAGGACTCTTAAAATAGAGCAAAGCGATCCACTAGTGACAGGAACAAACTGTATGTTTGTGTTGTTGGGTCTGTAGGTTGTCGGGCTGCATGATCTCCAAAGAAGGCTGTGCTTCTCTGGCCTCCGCTTTGAAATCTGGTAAAATCCACCTGAAAGAGCTGGACCTGAGCTACAACAACCCAGGAGACTCAGGAATGAAGCAGCTTTCTACTGTCCGGCGGAGGATTGATACTCTCAGGTATGAAGTTTCAAGAGTAAAGGTGGGTTTGTTTGGTCAGGGGGTCAGATGATTAACATTTAACTTTCATTTCCATATCTCTTCTTGTTTTCGTGCCAGGTTGGACCATGGGGGTTCGCAGTCAATGAAACCTGGTCTGACAAAGTGTAAGTTTCATTTTGATGAATAGACGTAGAATACGCTGCGTCTTCTTACACCTTCAGGTAAGAAGACGCAGCATGGAGAACCAAGCATCTGCCAGGACTGTTGTTGGGTTTCAGTCTCTTCTTTTAAGGGGTTGTACAACAAGCTCAGCTGAGGTCCAGCCACAGTCCTTAGAAAAGTATTTCTGTTTCGATGCTAACTGCTGTCTCTTGACTTCTCCTTTAGATGCTTGTGAACTCACACCAGACCTAAACACAGCAAACAGAAAACTTACACTGTCAGAAAACAACAAGAAGCTGACGGCAACACAGGAGATTCAACCCTATCCTGAAGCTCTGGAGAGATTTTCTTACTGGAAGCAGCTTCTGTGTAAAAAGAGTCTAACTGGTCGCTGTTACTGGGAGGTGGAGTGGTCCGGACATGTTTATGTAGCGGTGACTTACAAAGGCATCAAAAGGAAGGGGGAAGGTAACAACAGCTGCCTGGGAAGGAATGATCAGTCCTGGAGTCTGAGCTGCTCTGATGACGGTTACTCAGTGCTGCACAACAACACAAGAACCGCCATACCTGTCCCGACTTCAAGCAGAGTGGGAGTGTACCTGGACTGGCCTGCTGGCACTTTGTCCTTCTACAAGATCTCTGACAAAGTGACCCACCTCCACACCTTCAGTGCCACCTTCAGTGAGCCGGTCTACCCTGCCTTCAGGATCAGGATGGACCCCTTTGGCTCCTCAGTGACTTTGTGGCCAACTTAGTTTAATGCTTCAGAGTCTGTGGGTGTTTTTTGACCATAGAAACTAGGGTCTAACTTTCGTTCCCGGAGATGGATTTACTTTAGTCCATGGCTCATAGCTCAAAGGCCCCAGGACTCCGGAGCCCATCTCCTTTTAAATGTCAACAAATCCATCAGCAGTGAAATAAAGCGCCATCAAAACCAGCACAGGCTGATTATCCTCCATGCTAACAGGCTAACATGCTAACTGCAGTGCTACACAGCTTGTCTGTTTCCTTTATGGTGTCATTTTTGCTGAGTGGTCATTGTCGTACTGCCCTCTACTGGTCTGATGGTGCTTATTTTTTTCCTGTACATCATTGGCCTGATTTACATAATCTTTGTGGATATTTGGCCACAGGAATCATCCAAAATTTGGGAATGATAAGTCAAAAAAACACCTCATGACTTTGAGTTGATGCAGAAGCATAAACCAGTTGTTACACCTGACTTGGTGCCAATTTCAGGCTGATTTTCCCGCCTTAAAAAAGGGCATGACTTAGATTACAGATGTTTGTTCATAGGTCATTTCACAACACACTTTATTTGTGATATAAATCAATACATTTAAGAATCAAAAAGCTTTTATTGTAACAACACAACAAAATGGATGTTGAGCCTCGGAGTAATGCACATACACGCCAAAAACAGGACACACAGGAAGTACAAACAAACCACAGAGACGTTTGCTTATTTTATGTACAGATGTGCTGTTAATGGAACAGGACATTAGAAGTTTCTGTTTGCACCTTCCTCCTGAGAGCTTTTCTTTTTGTATCTGGTGGTTTTATTCCATAAACTCTGGATCAGAGCTTGTTTTGATATGGAACAGAGATTCTGTTGAACTGGGCGCTGAATGATGAACTGTTAATATCTGTAGGTCAACTCTTTCTGTATTTTGCTCTGACTTTTTGTGTTCTTTATCAAAGATTAGCCAACCTCTTTCACAATTAATGTGACTCAGACCCTCATTAACAATCTGCACATTTACAAAAATCAGTTACATCAGCCCTTTGCAGACAAGAATTCAGCAGGATTTTTGTTTTGTTTTTTGTTAAAATTAATCCGTGTTTTGTTGCAGAACGTTAAAGGTGACTGGAAGCTTGACAGTAACTGCAGAGAGTTTTTAAATGGATCATTTTATCAAAAGGTTAATTATGCAAGTGATCTGATCCCATCAGCTTCATGTGAATAAATTCTCCTCTGGTCCATCCAGCTCCTGATAAATCCTCAGAATATGGTTGAGCTCATGAACTGAAAGAAGAAAAGATGGCGTCAACACAACATCTTCCTTTTTGTAAAACCTTTTTAAACATGTTCATATTGTATAACACATTAATCTCTTGGATGCATTACTGTTAAATGCATGTTACTTTGCAGAATGTACTACATACAACACAGTGTTGATGTGTATTTTTCTGTACGTATTGGATGAATAAAGACTTGTTGATAGATGGGATCACTCTGTAGGTTTCCTCTCCCATTGCTCACACAGTGTTTAAAGTTAAACTCACATTAAAAAAACTTTCACCCCCACCTACGTTGGCAGCGTAACACATGCTTTCCGCTTGGGTTCACGTCTTTATTATGCTGCGTTCAGGGGCAATTCGGAAATCGGATATTTCCTCCCTCCGCCCAACAGCGGTATACGCGACGAGGCAGATTGCTCTATAAATTGATATCAAGCAGCTGGGCTGTATGAAAGTGTTTCGCATGCCGTGAGTTGGAGACCCTTGGTTCGAAGCATTAACATTTGTTCACAGATAACAACCTTCACAAGAAATGGGACGGCCCATTTCCTTGTATCTCGTTTACTTTCGTTTTCTTCAAGTCATTCGTCACCGATCTTAACAGCAGAGAGTCTATGAGAGAAACAGGTAACAGCTTTATATATTTTGACTTTTGTTTCTGTTACTGTTGACTCATAAAATCTGTGCTAATTGTGCGTTATTAATCTACGTTATGAATGTAATGCGTCCTTGTTGCACCGTCCAGTCGATTGTTTTAATCTGGGCTGAGACTGAACACGTGGTTCATCAGTAACCGTTTGTTAAAGTACATTTGAAGCTTTCTCCCTGTTACACTGTCATGTTGTAGTTTGATTTTAGAAAAAAACTTTTTTTACTAGCTCTAAAAACGTTAAAGTGGCCCTAATCCTTCTCCTTTGAAAGTTTCCCTTTCTAAACCAAAAATTTACATCTACATTTCTTTTACCTGTAAGACAAAAAAGAAACAAAAAAAAAAAAGAAAAAAACAACTTTTACCTGAATGATTGGAGACCCCGTTCGGAGTAAAGTTTAATCCCAGGACACGGGATTCCCGGGAAATCTAATAAAAACTGTTTCTCGATTCCTGGAAAAGGATGTGTCGGGAAACGGGGAAAAATCGCACCTGTATTATAGTGTTAAAGTAATGTTGACGTAGGCTGCGGTGCTTCACTGTAGTTACGGTAACACAGAGACTCGCTTACGCAGCAGTAGCCACTGGCAGCTACCTCATGTGATGATGTCTGCAGCTGCAAGTTTTGCATGGGGGCATTTTTAGAGACTTGAAAATGACAAAGCTAAATGCATGTTGTGAGATCAGGTTATCAGGTGTTCCCGAGGATCCACGAGCGGATTGCGAAGACATTTACAATCTCAGCATGAGAAATTTCCCGAAGAAAGAACGGGTTACTGCAGCAGATTTCATTCGTTTGTATAATAGAGCTGTAATCCGAATAATTAAATGGTCTATTTTAACAATTTTTATGAAGCTAAAATTGCCGCCAGGGTGTATTTTTCTGTTGTAGCGCGATGTGCAGTTGTGTGCCGTTTTCTTTCGTTTAGTGTAACCTCTAGGACTGCGGTCACGCCATCTACGCTTCGGAAAAGCGCTGTCGCGCTATCTATGCCTGAAAATCGATTGCTCGTCTACATTGCTTAGTACGGTAAAGAGTGTGTGCGGCTTCATGGTACATTCAAGTGCACCTCGTAAACTCAGAAATCAATACTCGAACGGCCAAAAGTTTAGTTCCAAGTTCCAAAGGAAGAGTTGCTTTTTTGTTCATATTTTCATTTGTTGGTATACATAGATCTGTCATTGCTTTCATGTAATATTACAACAAACAAAATAAAATAATCAATAAAAAGAAAACAGTCAAACCAGGTCATTGATATATTGGCTGATTTGAAGAATTCATAAAAAATCAAATTCAAATTGTTTCCAGGAAACTGCACCAGATTCTTGTTCTCCAGGTCCCCAGGTAACACTGTGGTGAATTTCAAGTCATTTCATTGTACAGTTTTCCAGTTATTGCATGCTGAAGTCATACACTGTACACATGCATAGCTACAGGAGCTGATTTGAAAAATTCATAAAAAATCAAACTCAAAATGTTTTCAGGAAACTGCACCAGATTCCCGGGATCTGATCCCTCTAACTTTGGGGAAAAATATTAAACCCTAGCGACAACATTATCAACATTAGGTGATCAACTTAAAGCCTGAAGTGGAATCATTGATTGATTATTGGTTTTAGCCCTTTTATATTAATCTAATATCAGGCAAGATTTAAGATCAGTTTTAAGGCTTTAAATGGCTTTTATTTTGAAATTCTATATCAGAATTAGCCGATACTGACTGGATGACAACATGAGGTGATCAACTTAAAGCCTGAAGAGGAATCATTGATTGATTATTGGTTTTAGTATTAAATGCTCATCAGACTTCAGGCAAGAACTAGATAAGTTTCAAGAATTTGAAGGGCTTTTATTTTGAAATTCTACATCAGAATTGGCTAACATTGACATATTGACATATTGAGGTGGTACACTATTAGCATCACATAGAATCTTTGAGTGATTATTGGTTTTAGCCTTCATCTTAATTTGAACTCAAGGCAAAATGAGCTCAATTTCAAGACTTAAAAGGGGGCTTTATTTTGAAATTCTACATCAGAATTTGCTGACATTAAATGAGTGACATCCTGCAGTGGTCTACTATCAGCCTGAAGTGGCTGCTGATTGATTATTGGTTCTGGTGGCCTTTGGCCTTTTTATCCTAACTTGAATATTGGCAAGACTATAGCTGAATTTTATGAATTTAAAGGGCTTTTATTTTGAGATGCTACATCAGAATTGGCTGATATTGACTAGGTGACAACCTGAAGTGGTCTGCTATCAGCCTGAAGTGGAATCATTGAGAGATTATTGGTTTAAGCCTTTTTGTACTTATCAGACTTCAGGGAAGAATTTGCTTAATTTCAAGAATTTAAAGGGCTTTTATTTTGAAATGCTACGTCAGAACTGGCAGATATTGACTAGGAGACATCCTGAGGTGGTCCGCTATTAGCCTGACATGGAATTGTGGATTGATTATTGCTCTTAGCCTTTTTCTCCTTATTCGGATTCAGGCAATAATAAAGCTCAATTTCAAGAATTTGAAGGGCTTTTATTTTGAAATGCTACTTCATAATTAGCTGATATTGACTAGGTTACATCATGCGAATGTCCATTTTAATCCTGACATGGAATCATTGATTGATTATTGGTTTAAGCCTTTTTATCCTAATCTGAATTCAGGCAATAATAGAGCTCAATTTCAAGAATTTGAAGGGCTTTTAATTTGAAATGCTACACCAGAATTGGCTGATACTGCCTGAGTGACATCCTGAGGTGGTCCATTATTAGCCTGAGGTGGAATCATTGATTAATTATTGGTTTTAGTTTACTGTTCTGATGTAAACTTAATGAGTAATCTGATCAGTTCCAAGATTTGAAGAGGGTATGATTTTGTTACCTTTACATGAGCTACAAAAAGCTTTAAGTTGAATTGAATTAATTTACATCAGTCTTTCAATATTAACCTGAATTTAGAGCAGATTATTTCAGTATCTGGATTGGGAATGGCTTTTATTTTAAAATGCTACATCTGCATTCATGTTTTATTGTATGACTGACCATTCTTGCCGTTCTCGTACGGGGCTTTTACTTTGAAATTCAGTCAGTTTCACCATGTTACCGTAGTGTCTAGGATATACATGCACTGAATGTCAAGTGGCAGGGGCTTGTCATGATATGATATGATATGATATGATATGATATGATATGATATGATATGATATGATATGATATACAGTCCATGGTTATGACACTCAAACTGCACATGCTCAGTTGGATGCCCCTGCACCCTTGAAGAGAAAAGGAAACAACAGATTTGAGAGCTGCTCCAGGTTTTATTGGAAATGGACTGTTTTTTAGATATGAAAGTATTTTTTTTTCTTGAGCTTTGTGTTTGTTAAACTGATGTCACTATTTTTGTGATTGAGCTCAAATTCTTATGGTTAAAACGAGTGATATATTTACTTTCTAGCTAATATTGGTTAGCATTTATCATCAGCTAGCACGTGTGGTTTTATCATGGCTGACAGGTACTTGGACAGTTGCAACATTTGCATTACTGTAAAAACAGACCACATGAAAGTATCTTTGAAACATTATTTACCTAAATATAATACAGTTCATCAGATTAGAGCAGGACTGGAGGTGTGTGTGTGTGTGTGTGTGTGTGTGTGTGTGTGTGTGTGTGTGTGTGTGTGTGTGTGTGATATAGATTTTGCCATCAGTGAAATTAATAATTACATTAACTGAATCATAAACTGTTCCATTTCTACTATTTGATGAAATCCTACAGTATTTTGTATCACTTTGAATCTTTGACACCTGTTCAAAAGGTCTATTTATCTAGAAAAATGTATAGTTAACACAAATATTATTATAACTTATGGTTTTGATAATAATCCTTTTATTCACATTGGAATTTAATGTATTATACACGTTGCAACCATCCCCAAACAGTGGTGCAGCTGTCAACCGGCCTGGGGTCAGTTCCAACATCTGACTCCATACATTCAAAATACAAATTATGAAGAACTTTCTGTTATCATCTGTAAATAGTTTTGACTAGAAACAGACAGATATAAGTTTATTGTGTAAAAAGTGAGACAGACATGGAAATATAAGACCTGTCCATCAAGGTTCAGTTCCAGGACCAGATTTGGGCTAGTCAGTACTACGGTTAATACATAAGAGGTAAATGAATTCTTACAGAATATGAACATGACATCAACCCGGCCTTTTGTTCTCCAGATCACTGAAGGTGGGTCTGTGTGCAGAACAGACAGAAGAAGGGAAACATGGCGTGTACATCACAGTCTGCCCTGGAATATGTTCAGTCTGCCAGACTCCCCCTTGTGAAACACTTGAGGAACTTATCAGTGATTGTAGAAAATCTGCATGAGGAAGAAGTGTTTCATGAAGAAGAGGTCAGTAGGATACATGCAGAAAATAATGACTTTGACAAAGCAAGAAAAATACTGGACTCAGTCATAAGGAAAGGGGAAAAAGCCTGCTACAAGTTCCTCAGGGTTATTGACAGGACATGGAAGAGGACTTCAGGAAGGGGATCTACTCATTCTCAGACAACAACTGAAGCTTCTTCTGAGACTCAAAAGTTTAACCTGTCCTACTGGATCAGCTGCTATCCTTTCAAAGAAGATGATGAAACTTATGAGCCCTGCTTACAAGGTATTTAAAGCAGCATTTGGTTGATGTTGATTGATGTATTTTCTTTATGTGATGCACCTTAATGTGTCAGTGTAGGTCACTTCATTTGGCATTTATTCTCTCACTGCTTTGGTATTTGTTTCAGGTCCAAGATCATGCCACGAGTACCAGGCAAAGCTGAAAACGAGAGCACAAAAAAAGTCGTCTGAATTTTGGATGAGAAACAAAAAACTTCTTGGAAGCTACAAGTCTGATCTGTGCTACAGTCCGCTGGTATTGGACACACAAGAAAGCGAATCTCCATCTAAAATAAAGAAATTCAAGAGCAAAAAAAGTAAGATGAGTCGCCGTAAAAAGCTTAAGACGTACATCCCTGTGGACAAACCCAACGTGTCTCCCAATTACCTGCTGAAAACAGATAGAAACATCCTCTTGGTTGGTAAACCTGGAATTGGAAAGACAGCACTATGTCATGAACTTTTAAAACTCTGGGCAGAAAGAGAGAACAGGGATCTGGAATACATGTTTTACTTTGACATGAGAGAAACGTCTCACTTCACAGAAAGCAAGAGCTTGGAGGAACTCCTTTTCAGTGTGTACAGTGAGCCAGATGAAGGTAAAGAGGAAGTCTTACGGGACATAAAGAAGTACTCTGATAATGTCACAGTGGTTTTTGATGGAATCACAGATCTCTCCTCTTCACTGGTGAAAAGCATGGTCGAGAAGGACCTTCTTCCCAACGCCAAAGTCATCCTGACCTGCAGACCAGAAGACGAAGACGAGTTCTTTTCTGGAGACTTTCTCAGAGTGGAGGTGAAGGGCTTCAGTGAACAGAGCATCAAAAACTACTTCTGGGTAATTCTTGGCGAGGACCACAAGAAGGTTTTGTGTCACTTGGAGTTGTTAACTCTTTGCCATGTCCCGATGTATGCTCTGATGGTGGCTGCCTGTTTTTTATCGAAGACATCCGTAGACTCACCACAGCAGTGCAGCATGACAGAAATATATATCAATATTGTCCGGTTTTGTCTTCAGAAGAGCAGCAACAAAACAAACAAGGTCCTCAATTCCTTCATCAAGGAGAAGAAAGAAAAAATACTTTCTTTGGCTGAGCTTGCTTTTCAAGCAACTCAAAGAAAAACCGTGAACTTAATGGACCTTTGCTGTGAAGACGGCTCTGTGCTCTGCTTTCTGAAACCACTTGTTGACAAAGTGGCTCCAACTGAAACAAGAACAACATATGCATTCCTCCACTACACAGTGCAGGAGTTTTTTGCAGCTCTGTGGCTCCTGAAGAATCCAAATCAGATTGAGAGTTTTTTTCAGCAATGCCTGACAGAGGAGGGGAAACACATGAAACACCTGATCCCTTTCATGTGTAGACTGTTAAGTGAGAAGAGCCCGAGTTTGTTGGAGCATCTGATTCCAGCTCAGGAGTTAAAAAGTACGTCTAGCTGGATCTTCAAGGAGCTGATAAGCACATTTTATCCTGTGTGTACTGAAGACAGTGGACCTGATGTGGACCTGCTGTTCTTATGCCAGTGCTTGTACGAGTCGCAGTGTCCTGCTGCATGTGTCGACTTCCTGGAAACACTTGACTACCATCTTGATCTCAGTGGTGAGAGTCTTGATTCCTATCTTTGCTGTGCTGTGGCCCACATGGTCACAGTGTCGAAGGAGAGGAAGGTTCAGCTGAACCTTGAGGATGCGTCCGTATCAAAACAAGGAATGAGAAGACTGTTTGGATGCCTTGATAATGTCTTATGGTATGTGTTACATAACGTGTCACAGTGCTGCTCAAATTACAACATACAGAAACAGGTTAATAAAATGAGCCCATGACCATCTTGAGGATCAATATTTGTAAGAACTGGATAAAAAATATGATCCTCTGTAGTCAAACAGCCTTGTTCCTCTTCTCTGTTTCTTTATAACATGGGAATGTTCTCTGTTTATTCTTTGAACTGCAGGCGTGACCCTCTGCCACAACAGCTGTGGAAGATTGTCCTTCTCAGTGAAGGACGGCTCAATGATGCCAGCTTGCTCAGATGTGATGGAAATCAGTTTCACCTCCCTCTTCAGGGTGAAAGAGAGCTGTTTGAAAGGGCAGTGAACATCATACAGAAGAATCCAATGAAGGTGAATGTTTGCCTTCACATGGACAGCAGAGAAACTACTGTCTGCCCGAGTCTGAGCGAGTCCCTCCTCAAAGCTTTGCCCTGCATCAGTGCACTCAGGTGAGCAGCTTCTGGTTGATCTAACAAACATGCTAGAAAGAGAGCAAGAGGTCTTAATAATCCCTCTCCACACCTAACAAAGCTGTGAATCAATACATAACCCAACTCACCCAGCAGCCGGACAACCCAGCCTGTTTCCAAATGGTTAACTGAAAATCATTTCGTTTTAGGTTTGATTGTTTAACTGGAGCTAAACCGGATCCAGAATTATTTCAGAAGATAATTATTTGTATTGTCCGTGCATTCAAAGATCTGTGTTTTTAATCTTTCAGCTTCAGGATGACCGATAAAGGTCCAGGACTGGAGGACAAGGAGCAGAGAGACGGGAAACTGGAGAGGACAAAAAAGGAGCTGTTCCTGGATTTATGTCTGAAAGCAGCGCTCCACAACGAACAGAGCATTCAAGATGTACTGAAAAGGTTGAGGTCATTGTTTTCAGCTTACAACAAGGAGGAGGAGGAGGAGGAGGAGTTCATCCTTGATTTTTATCAACACATCAAGAGTAAAGGGTGTCTAAGAGACGTTCCACAACTCAAAAAAGTTTTAAAGTCAACTCCTGCAGTCTGGACCATAAACCTCTCAGAGAGAAAGACCTCCATCCTCCTGGAAGTGCTGAAACTCCAACCAGAGAAGAAACATGTGAAGCTGTTTGGCCGTTTGGATGAAGAGAGTGAAGTGAGGACTCTCCTGCAGTGTCTGCCTTATATCTCACAGCTCAGGTAAATGAACAGTTCTTCACTCATCAGTGCTCACCTGTTGAGGTGTGCTCCTCCATCTCAGTCAGCTCACTGTGACACTCAAGGTGAAGGTCCCCCTAAAAACAGTTTCTGAAGAAATTTCTTGATGAGAAAGATGCTGAATGAGGCTGATTGTTTAATCCCAGGAGGGGGTCTGCAGCGTGTTTTTGAATCTATTAAGACACACAGATCAAATATAAATGACATAAACTATCTAAAGATTAAACAAGATCCAACTCTGGACTGATAAATAAGGATGCAGATCTCAGTGTGTGTCATAGTTTCAAGCTGTGATACTCAGCAGTGAGACAGGCTTTAAACTGTTCATTTAGTCCTGTTATTATTGTTGAAGCTTATTTAAAGGCTCCTGTTACTTATATTTAAATAACCTCACAGATCCCATTTCTAAAGATTTCCTCATTATTGAAGCAGATATCTGTTCATGTTCCATATTTATACCTGTTATCTATATAGAATGTGTTTGTTGTATTGTAGAAGCCACTGACATATTTGATTTATTTCACACTAATATTTGAATGAATTTCTTGAGTTTATTTCTCATTGTTTACTTCTTTCTAATAGCTGACATCATGGTGCTGATATTCTGTAGCAGAGAGATCAGCAGAGGATTTATAAACTGTTCCTGTGTCTGATTCTGATGAATGAAAGTATAAATAATGTCATCAGAATGAAACAAGTAGGCCTTCCAATAAGTAAAGAAAGCAGCACCTGAACTCTTGATGGGTCATTGATTTTTACTGAATGTTGAGAGGTCAGACATGAAGTCTGGTGTCTGTAGGTTCAGATCGGATTGATTGATCAGTTATTGTGTGAAGTTTTCTTTTGGTCCTCCTGCTGCTGGTTCATGAGCTATATCCCAGTTTATCAAACTATCTCTGGATGCAGAGGTGAGGATACAGCTGTGAGGATGGACTCAAGTCATCAAACATGTTCTGAAGATCTTCATTTGGTGTCAGTGATCAATCCTCGACATTTAATGGACTTGCTTCAAAGTCATGTGAGTTTGAGATTGAGTGGATGAACTGTTGTCTGCTCACAAACAGGTATTTGTTAGCTTTGAGTAGAAACACTCCATCAGTAAAAGTGTCATGAACTCTGTCACAGAGAGAGGAAACAAATCCAAGACTCCACCACAGAGCTCCAAAAGGCAAAAGGGTTTTAATAGGACAGGCAGAGTTTGGTACACAAGTAAGCAAACAAACAGGCAGAGGTATCCGGTGGACGAGAGGCAAAAGGCCAGATCAATAAACAGGGAAGAATCAAAACACGGCTGAGACTGTGACTATGAAAGCTGGAGCTGAGACGTGATGTATGACCAACAGGTGACGAGACAGTGAGAGACACCAGGTTAAATACAAGAGGTAACAAGGGGTCTAGAGACACAGCTGACACAGCTGGGGAACACAATCAGGAAACAGGTGTGACAGACGGGGGGTGGGGGGGGGGGCAGACAGGAACAGATCTGAGCCAGCGACAGGGGTTAGTGATTTCAAAATAAAACAAGGAAGACAAGACTTGAAACATGAATGTGCAAAATAACAGACACTTAACAAACATGACAAAAACATGTCTCCTTTCCTGCTGTTAAGGTCACATCATGACAAAACATTTCATCTCATGTTTCAGTTTCAGGGGCCCGTCTGAACATGAAGTCAAGTTGTGTGGGAGACTGTTCTGTGCAGCAGCAGAGAGAGATCAGCTGACAGGAGAGAACACACTGGAGCTGTTAGCATCACTGTGCACATATAAAGGGTTCCCTTTTCATCACTATAAGGATAACTATGAGCCCTGGCGGTGTGATTTTCTTCTGGATCTGTACTCCTACATTAAGGACTTTGAGACTAAAACAGGCCTGAGTGTTCTTCCATCTCTACAGTCAGTTTTAAAGTCAACTCTTGCAGTCTGGACCATAAACCCCTCAGAGAGAAAGACCTCCATCCTCCTGGAAGTGCTGAAACTCCAACCAGAGAAGAAACCTGTGAAGCTGTTTGGCCGTTTGGATGAAGAGAGTGAAGTGAGGACTCTCCTGCAGTGTCTGCCTTATATCTCACAGCTCAGGTAAATGAACAGTTCTTCACACATCAGTGCTCACCTGTTGAGGTGTGCTCCTCCATCTCAGTCAGCTCACTGTGACACTCAAGGTGAAGGTCACCCTAAAAACAGTTTCTGAAGAAATTTCTTGATGAGAAAGATGCTGAATGAGGCTGATTGTTTAATCCCAGGAGGGGGTCTGCAGCGTGTTTTTGAATCTATGAAGACACACAGATCAAATATAAATGACATAAACTATCTAAAGATTAAACTAGATCCAACTCTGGACTGATAAATAAGGATGCAGATCTCAGTGTGTGTCATAGTTTCAAGCTGTGATACTCAGCAGTGAGACAGGCTTTAAACTGTTCATTTAGTCCTGTTATTATTGTTGAAGCTTATTTAAAGGCTCCTGTTACTTATATTTAAATAACCTCACAGATCCCATTTCTAAAGATTTCCTCATTATTGAAGCAGATATCTGTTCATGTTCCATATTTATACCTGTTATCTATATAGAATGTGTTTGTTGTATTGTAGAAGCCACTGACATATTTGATTTATTTCACACTAATATTTGAATGAATTTCTTGAGTTTATTTCTCATTGTTTACTTCTTTCTTATAGCTGACATCATGGTGCTGATATTCTGTAGCAGAGAGATCAGCAGAGGATTTATAAACTGTTCCTGTGTCTGATTCTGATGAATGAAAGTATAAATAATGTCATCAGAATGAAACAAGTAGGCCTTCCAATAAGTAAAGAAAGCAGCACCTGAACTCTTGATGGGTCATTGATTTTTACTGAATGTTGAGAGGTCAGACATGAAGTCTGGTGTCTGTAGGTTCAGATCGGATTGATTGATCAGTTATTGTGTGAAGTTTTCTTTTGGTCCTCCTGCTGCTGGTTCATGAGCTGTATCCCAGTTTATCAAACTATCTCTGGATGCAGAGGTGAGGATACAGCTGTGAGGATGGACTCAAGTCATCAAACATGTTCTGAAGATCTTCATTTGATGTCAGTGATCAATCCTCGACATTTAATGAACTTGCTTCAAAGTCATGTGAGTTTGAGATTGAGTGGATGAACTGTTGTCTGCTCACAAACAGGTATTTGTTAGCTTTGAGTAGAAACACTCCATCAGTAAAAGTGTCATGAACTCTGTCACAGAGAGAGGAAACAAATCCAAGACTCCACCACAGAGCTCCAAAAGGCAAAAGGGTTTTAATAGGACAGGCAGAGTTTGGTACACAAGTAAGCAAACAAACAGGCAGAGGTATCCGGTGGACGAGAGGCAAAAGGCCAGATCAATAAACAGGGAAGAATCAGAACACGGCTGAGACTGTGACTATGAAAGCTGGAGCTGAGACGTGATGTATGACCAACTGGTGACGAGACAGTGAGAGACACCAGGTTAAATACAAGAGGTAACAAGGGGTCTAGAGACACAGCTGACACAGCTGGGGAACACAATCAGGAAACAGGTGTGACAGACGGGGGGTGGGGGGTGGGGTGGGGGGGCAGACAGGAACAGATCTGAGCCAGCGACAGGGGTTAGTGATTTCAAAATAAAACAAGGAGGACAAGACTTGAAACATGAATGTGCAAAATAACAGAAACTTAACAAACATGACAAAAACATGTCTCCTTTCCTGCTGTTAAGGTCACATCATGACAAAACATTTCACCTCATGTTTCAGTTTCTGGTACCTGTCTGGAGATGAAGTCAAGTTGTGTGGGAGACTGTTCTGTGCAGCAGCAGAGAGAGATCAGCAGACAGGAGAGAACACACTGGAGCTGTTAGCATCACTGTGCACACATCAAGGGTTCCCTTTACGTTACTATAATGATGATGATGATGAGTCCTGGCGGTGTGATTTTCTTCTGGATCTGTGCTCCTACATTAAGGACTATGAGACTGAAATAGGCCTGAGTGTTCTTCCATCTCTACAGTCAGTTTTAAAGTCAACTCTTGCAGTCTGGTCCATAAACCTCTCAGAGAGAAAGACCTCCATCCTCCTGGAAGTGCTGAAACTCCAACCAGAGAAGAAACATGTGGTGCTGTTTGGCTGTTTGGATGAAGAGAGTGAAGTGAGGACTCTCCTGCAGTGTCTGCCTTATATCTCACAGCTCAGGTAAATGAACAGTTCTTCACTCATCAGTGCTCACCTGTTGAGGTGTGCTCCTCCATCTCAGTCAGCTCACTGTGACACTCAAGGTGAAGGTCACCCTAAAAACAGTTTCTGAAGAAATTTCTTGATGAGAAAGATGCTGAATGAGGCTGATTGTTTAATCCCAGGAGGGGGTCTGCAGCGTGTTTTTGAATCTATTAAGACACACAGATCAAATATAAATGACATAAACTATCTCAAGATTAAACAAGATCCAACTCTGGACTGATAAATAAGGATGCAGATCTCAGTGTGTGTCATAGTTTCAAGCTGTGATACTCAGCAGTGAGACAGGCTTTAAACTGTTCATTTAGTCCTGTTATTATTGTTGAAGCTTATTTAAAGGCTCCTGTTACTTATATTTAAATAACCTCACAGATCCCATTTCTAAATGTAAGAATCTACAAAATATGGGTTTTCAGAAAGAGTTTTATTTCATATACCAATGTATTCTTTGAAAACTCAATTTCCCATAATCCTTTGTTCGTTGTAACTTCCTGTTTTCTCAGCCAATCAAAACAGTTTTTTTTGGGGTGGAGGGAAACCAGACGGATGTACTCCGTGAGAAAAAAAAAGTAGTGTCTAAGAATTAAGGATAATAACGTTGGTTTTTTTTAAGCTACGAGTTGTGAGTAGCTCATTGAAAGACTGTGATATTCCCCATGAGTGGAAATATGAAAGTCTGGCACGTTATCTGCGTTTTGTTGTTTTCTTTAACTTGACCACGTGCGAGGACGGGCGAAGCTATATCGCTAAGGCTAGCGCAGTGTTCGGGACGGACAGTCTGGTTGGATCGACGGAGTTAATTCCCGAGGCCGGACGGAGTTCTTGGACTAGGCAAACGTGCCTGAATTAGCAGCTGTTGTTACTGCCAGTGTGGACAGCCTGAGAGTACCGGAGCTACGCTTCTTCACAGACGGATGCCTGCCGGTTTCACCCTGCCTGCTGCACCCTGCCTGCTGCACCCTGCCTGCTGCACCCTGCCTGCTGCACCCGGCCTGCTGCACCCGGCCTGCTGCATCTTGCCTGCTGCACCCTGCCTGCTGCACCCTGCCTGCTGCTGTTCCAGTTACCTGAGGTTGGATTTGTTCGATTTAAGGAAACCGTGGACGCATGAGTAACTGTAGACTCTCATATGAAAAACGGAGCTTGTTGAAGGATTTCCACTCTACAAATGTGCACCAACTTATGGGCCCCAACGGTTTAAATTCCAAGCGATTGGTACTAATATAAACATTTAAAAGAGTTCAGTTTATTAATGTGAAGTAATATCTTTAAAGAGACCAAGATAATTGTGGATTTTGTCGTGTTGCATATCTCTTTGGAAAGGGTTAAACTCTGTTAGAGTTTAGACGTGTCACCCACACACACACACACACACACACACACACACACACACACACACACACACACACACACACACCTCTACCTGTCTGCGTTTAGAAGATGAGCAGGCATTCTTTGTTGTTTCTTCGAAACGTATTTTGCGAGTAATAGGCTACTGGTGTTGAGTATTGGGTTAATCTGAGTTATACAAAAATAAATGTGTCTTTGTTATTTCTTCTATGTGATGGTCCTGAATATTTCATTTGAAAACAAGTCTATTGATGGTTGAAAATATTTTTTATTGGTTCTGGGGAAAATACAAACATAACTCATAATTTTGGGTTAAGTAGTTCCTCAGTGGAGGCACCGCACCATTTGTTTTTTTTATTTGTTATTATCATTCCACTGGTAACAGGAGGTTTAGTTAGTTCAACATCTAAAGCTAAGCGCCCAGGATCCTGTTTATCTACTTTAACGTAGTAGCCCAGTCTCATCTTAATTATTCTAGTGTCAGAAAGGGGTTACATTTTGGAGGCACCGCTGGGATCTCCTGTTTACCAGTCACTTCACTTGATTCCAGTTTTTTTTTTTTTTCTCTCCTTGAAACCAGTATTGAATACCAGCACTTTGTAGCAGTTAGCTTAAAAGGAAAAATGGATTTTAGACAAGCTTCGGAGTGGAGTCTGTAGAAGACTGCCAACCGTTCTCGTTCACTATTACTCAGTAATGTACCGATTGAGACCAGTAAGGAGACTATTGCTAAAGTCTTAGATACAGTGAAAGTCTTTGGGCGCACTAAAGTATGTGAATGCCGTGGAGACTCTAGTGGCACCCAGCTGTTCATCTTAGTGGAGACTAGTCTTGATTTGGCTCCTGATGCTGTACCTGCAGAGATAGGGATAGAAGGAGAAGTGGGGCCGTGGACCGTGCATGTTGTTGACAGCCTTGTCACCCCAGCTGCTGCCACTGAGGAGGGTACTTTTCAAGCCAAGCTGATGTCACTTTTACAGGAAGAAGGCAAGACTGTGGAGGATATTCAGGGCATTATTGCTGAAAAGTCATTACCTGAAACCAATGTGACCGTGGATTTGGTGACTGCAATTGGTAAATTAGTAGACAAGTGCAGTCAGGTGTCTGCAGATGGTCCAAGCTACAGAAAGCTAAGACTATTTTCAGGACTCAAACCTGTACTTCCAGGTGAGGAAGAATATGAAACCTGGATGGAACAAGCCACTCAGTGAGTGGCAATGCACTGATGCTACTAAGAGACAGCGCATAGTGGAGAGTTTAAGGGGACCAGCTGCGGACATTGTTCGTTTCTTGAAAGTGAGCAATCCCAATGCCACAGCCACTGACTACTTATCCGCTCTTGATACAGCATATGGCACCACAGAGAATGGAGCAGACATCATGGCCAAGTTTAGACACACTTTCCAGAATTCAGGAGAGAAACTGTCTGCTTTCCTGTATCGTCTTGACAAAGTTCTCCATCATGCTCTTCTTAAAGGTGGAATTCAAGCCAAAGACATGAATCGAGCAAGAATGGAACAGTTAGGTAAAGGTGCGCTCACTACTGACATGGTTGCGCTACGCATAAGAATGTGTCACACCCTGGATAATCCCCCGTCTTTTTCCCAGCTTATGCGTGAGGTTAGAGAAGAAGAAAACTGGATTAGCGCTAGAGAAGGAGTGAAAACTACAGTTACTGCAGCCGCCACTACTGTACCACAGTCCGCAGTTACTTCTGAGCTGAACAACCTAAAGAATGAAGTAAAGGAACTGGCTTCACAAGTTAGCAGACTGTTAAGTGTAACTCCAGCTACATCCAAAGCTTCACCTTTCACAGCTAAGATGCAACACACGTCTGATAAAGACGCACAGCAAATGCCAGAAGCTACTGCTCAGTATACATCACCCAGAGTAAAACCATCTAGACCTCTAACACCAGGGATCTTTTGCTACAATTGTGGGCAGGATGGACACACAAAAAGAGAGTGCAGCGAGCCTGAAGATCTACGCAGAGTCAATCAGAAACTAATTAAAGCAAACCGGTCACAGGGAAACTCCCTCGGGGCCAGGTAAAGGAACGTTGCTTGGCTCCGTGTGAACTACGTTCCACAGAAAGTCCATCAACTGTGAAAACAGACACCAATGGGTTGCCAGAAGGTTTAGTAGGTCCTCGATCCATTGCACCTGTACAGATAGAAGGCATTTATGCAAGAGCAATTCTAGACAGTGGCTCAGTTGTAACTATCTTGTATCGCAGCTTCTATGAGACCTACCTTAAACACATTCCAATCCGGCCTCTCGAAGAACTTGAACTATGGGGCTTAAGCACAGAGAGTTACCCATATGATGGTTACCTGCCAATACAACTTGACTTCACAGCAGCTGTGACTGGAGTGGCTCAGAAAGTTGAAACGCTGGCTCTATTGTGTCCTGACCATGAGAAAGATAACGATGTTGCCATACTTGTGGGGACCAATACTAAGCTAGTTCGAAAGATGTTTAATTCCTGCAAAGAACAGGCTGGAGAACAGTTTATGAGTACTCTGACTATACACCCTGCTCTCCGAGATGCCTATGAGACCATCACTCAGTCTGGCAACCTTGAAAATGTTGACAAGCATGGAACTGTGTGGTTTACACGACACAAGCCTTTATCATTAAAACCAGGTCAGGTGTTTAGAGTCAGTGGTCTTCCCAAGTTTCCTGGTCAGTTCATAGATCCACTAGCATTGGTAGATCAGCCTACAAACCCCCTTTCTCCTGACGAGTTGTGGGTGAGGCCTGAAGTTCATCCTGCAACTGTTGTCTCCAGCAAGCGCATTAGTGTGACAGTTAAAAATCTCTCAACCAAAGAGGTCTGTTTGAAACGAGGGACTCCTCTCGCCCACATCTTTCCAGTCACTCCTGTTTCTCAGCCAAAGGTTCAGCCAATTGAGAGGACTGTAAGTGAACTTGAACCATCAGCATTTGACTTTGGAGCATCTCCTATGCCAGAAGAGGCAAAAAGACGTCTTTGTGAGAAGATGATGGAAAGAAAAGAGGTATTTTCCCACCATGAGTGGGATGTTGGCTGTTCCAAGAGCACCAGTCATGAAATCCGACTGAAGGATGCAAGGCCCTTCAGAGAGAGGTCCCGACGATTGCCGCCGGCAGATTTTGAGGATTTGAGGCAACACCTCCAGGAACTACATACCCATGGCATTATCTCTGAATCACGTAGCCCCTATGCCTCGCCCATAGTCATAGTACGCAAAAAGTCAAGGAAAGTGCGCATGTGTGTGGACTATAGAACTCTTAACCTGCGAACAATACCAGACCAATACACTGTCCCGAAAATTGAAGACGCACTTCATTGTTTGTCTGGCAGTAAATGGTTCAGTGTTCTTGATTTGAGAAGCGGGTATTATCAAATACCCATGAGTGAATCCGACAAGGAGAAAACAGCTTTCATTTGTCCGTTGGGCTTTTACCAATTTGAGCGAATGCCCCAAGGCATTTCGGGAGCACCCGCCACTTTCCAGAGGGTCATGGAGCGTACTGTGGGTGACATGAATTTTCTGGAGGTGTTGGTTTATTTGGATGACCTTATTGTATTTGGACGTACCCTTGAAGAACATGAAGAGCGGTTGCTCAAGGTGCTGGATCGGCTTAAAGAAGAAGGTCTTAAACTCTCGCTCGACAAGTGTCAGTTTGGAAGGAACTCTGTCAACTACGTTGGACATGTGGTGTCAGAGGATGGGATAGCCACTGACCCGTCCAAAATAGAAGCTGTTGTCTCCTGGCCAAGACCCCAAACCGTGACAGAGCTCAGATCCTTCCTTGGGTTTTGTGGCTATTATCGCCGGTTTGTTAAAGACTTCTCTAAGCTCTGCCGACCACTCAATGGGCTCTTGCAAGGGTATCCTCCCCATTCTCACACAAAACAGATCTCCAGTGCAAAGCCACCTGACAAGACGTACTTCAAAGCAACTGAACCTTTTGGTTCTCGATGGACTGAGAACTGTGAAAAAGCGTTTCAAGAGCTCAAGACCAGGCTCACGAAAGCTCCCGTGCTGGTGTTTGCTGATCCACAAAAGCCTTACATTCTTCATGTGGATGCTAGCTTAGAAGGGATAGGGGGTGTCCTATACCAAGAATATGATGAAGGTCTGCGTCCAGTTGCATTCATCAGCAGAAGTCATTCTCCATCTGAAAAAAACTATCCAGCACACAAACTGGAATTTTTAGCTTTGAAATGGGCCATTGTGGACAAGCTCCATGACTACCTTTATGGGGCTACTGTACAAGTCAGAACGGACAACAATCCCTTGACCTATGTACTGACTTCTGCAAAACTGGATGCAACAGGCCATCGCTGGCTCTCAGCGTTATCCACTTACAACTTCAGTCTGAAGTATAGACCAGGTCGGCAAAATCTTGACGCAGACTCATTGTCCCGACGTCCACACAACAACATGTCCCCAGATGAAGAGTGGCAGGAAATCCCAGTTCCAGGAGTGCGAGCCCTTTGTAAAACTGTATCAAGCATACCACTAAACAAGCACACCTTTCCATGTGTTATTCAACATGCAGGGGCCCATGTATCAGCAGTTCCTAAAGTTTTTTGCCAAAGTGTAGCGTTAATGGCAAATCATTTGCCCACCTTGAGCACAGCGGAACTGCAAGATGCACAGAAAGCTGACCCATGTATAGGAGATGTGTGGCTAGCTGTCAGTCACAAGGCATCCCCAAGTCAATTACAGGGAAACCATCCAGACATCACCTGCATGAAACGAGAGTGGGAGAGGCTGTTCATTAAACAGGGTCTGCTGTACCGAAGAGTTAAACAGTTTGACAAGCGTTTACAGCAACAGCTGGTGCTGCCGAAACAGTTTCACGGTACTGTTCTGAAGTCATTGCATGACGATAATGGACATCTGGGCTTTGATAAAACATATGCACTTGTCTCTGACCGATTCTTCTGGCCCCGCATGAAGCAAGACGTTGATGCATACTGTAAGACATGTGAGCGATGCATCAAGAGAAAAACCCTGCCACAGAGGGCAGCACCACTCTCACATATCCAAAGCACAGGACCCCTGGATTTGGTATGCATTGACTTTCTCTCTATTGAGCCAGACTCACGCAATGTGTGCAATGTTTTAGTGGTTACTGACCATTTCACACGCTATGCGCAGGCCTTTCCTACACGTGATCAAAGAGCCATGACAGTTGCTCGGACTCTCTGGGAAAAGTACTTCATTCATTATGGCCTCCCAAATCGCATCCATTCAGATCAGGGGCGAGACTTTGAAAGTCAGTTGGTGAAAGAACTGTTGACCATGTTGGGCGTGAAGAAATCTCGAACCTCCCCTTACCACCCACAAGGTGACCCTCAACCGGAGAGGTTTAATAGGACACTTTTAAACATGTTGGGGACCCTTGAGCCTAGTCAGAAGTCAAAATGGAGTCAGCATATTACACACCTGGTGCATGCATACAACTGTACACCCAATGAAGCCACTGGGTTTTCACCCTACTTCCTAATGTTTGGCAGGGAAGCTAGGCTGCCCGTGGATGTTTGTTTTGGCGTGTCAGCTGATGGTAGCTCAAAGACTTCTCACCTGAAATATGTTTCTAAGATGAAGACTGAGCTGAAAACCGCCTTCCAGATGGCACAGGCTGCATCTGCTAAAATGAACCAGAGTAATAAGGAGAGATATGACCAGAAAGTACGTTACCATTGTTTGGGCCCTGGAGATAAAGTCCTCATTCGAAACCTTGGTTTAAAAGGCAAACAAAAGCTTGCTGATCGCTGGAGTGCTACACCTTATGTGGTAGAGAGTCAAATGTCTGATCTTCCTGTCTATCGTTTAAAGCCTGCAGCTGGTCCGGGACCGACCAAAGTTATGCACCGCAACCATATTCTGCCCCTGGGACAAGAAGTCAGATTAAACACTGAGCTCGAACCTGAGGCTACTTCCTCTCAAAGAGCCTTCAGGCGCAGAAAAGCTAAAGAGATGAAACAAACTAACCTGGCACACAGAAATTGTTCTTCAGTTGATGAGCCTTTGAGAGAACAATGCTGTTCAGAATCTGAGTCAGAGTATGGCAACTACCTCGAAGACTTGATAACAGACACCTCTGAGGAAATCTGGGAACAAACTGGAGAGGATTTTAGTCCTGCAGAGTCCCAAGCCCCTGTCACTGTACAAGTGCCTGATGTAGAAACAAGCATACTTTCAGAAATCTTACCTGCTGTTACAGAGGAGAGTGGGGAAGTAGAGCAGGAACATTCAGTAGGGGGCACTTTTACTAATGAAATAACAAAGGCAGTAAACCCAGAACCAGAAATGAGGAGATCAGCGAGAGAAAGGAAGCCAGCAGAACGCTTTACTTATTCCAGATTAGGGGAACCTACATCAGTACCTGTAGTTGTGAGGCATAACAGTATTCATCCTACTAGGTCACCTGTGCAGTGTTTCCCCGAATATTACAACATTTCCCATGCTTGGTGGTGTAACTCTTTTGCTCAGTGTAGGTCATGTTTGAGAAAAATGTCACCTGTTTTGCCTATCATTATGCCAGTCCTAACAGTCTGAAAGTTTTTTTATAGTGCTATTGTACTGTATTATATGGTGTTGGTCTAATCTGAATTTATGTAGCTGAGCATGGGGGCATGCTGTTTATTTTTGTGGGGGGAGAATGTAAGAATCTACAAAATATGGGCTTTCAGAAAGAGTTTTATTTCATATACCAATGTATTCTTTGAAAACTCAATTTCCCATAATCCTTTGTTCGTTGTAACTTCCTGTTTTCTCAGCCAATCAAAACAGTTTTTTTTGGGGTGGAGGGAAACCAGACGGATGTACTCCGTGAGAAAAAAAAAGTAGTGTCTAAGAATTAAGGATAATAACGTTGGTTTTTTTAAGCTACGAGTTGTGAGTAGCTCATTGAAAGACTGTGATATTCCCCATGAGTGGAAATATGAAAGTCTGGCACGTTATCTGCGTTTTGTTGTTTTCTTTAACTTGACCACGTGCGAGGACGGGCGAAGCTATATCGCTAAGGCTAGCGCAGTGTTCGGGACGGACAGTCTGGTTGGATCGACGGAGTTAATTCCCGAGGCCGGACGGAGTTCTTGGACTAGGCAAACGTGCCTGAATTAGCAGCTGTTGTTACTGCCAGTGTGGACAGCCTGAGAGTACCGGAGCTACGCTTCTTCACAGACGGATGCCTGCCGGTTTCACCCTGCCTGCTGCACCCTGCCTGCTGCACCCTGTCTGCTGCACCCTGCCTGCTGCACCCGGCCTGCTGCACCCTGCCTGCTGCATCTTGCCTGCTGCACCCTGCCTGCTGCACCCTGCCTGCTGCTGTTCCAGTTACCTGAGGTTGGATTTGTTCGATTTAAGGAAACCGTGGACGCGTGAGTAACTGTAGACTCTCATATGAAAAACGGAGCTTGTTGAAGGATTTCCACTCTACAAATGTGCACCAACTTATGGGCCCCAACGGTTTAAATTCCAAGCGATTGGTACTAATATAAACATTTAAAAGAGTTCAGTTTATTAATGTGAAGTAATATCTTTAAAGAGACCAAGATAATTGTGGGTTTTGTCGTGTTGCATATCTCTTTGGAAAGGGTTAAACTCTGTTAGAGTTTAGACGTGTCACCCACACACACACACACACACACACACACACACACACACACACACACACACACACACACACACACACACACACCTCTACCTGTCTGCGTTTAGAAGATGAGCAGGCATTCTTTGTTGTTTCTTCGAAACGTATTTTGCGAGTAATAGGCTACTGGTGTTGAGTATTGGGTTAATCTGAGTTATACAAAAATAAATGTGTCTTTGTTATTTCTTCTATGTGATGGTCCTGAATATTTCATTTGAAAACAAGTCTATTGATGGTTGAAAATATTTTTTATTGGTTCTGGGGAAAATACAAACATAACTCATAATTTTGGGTTAAGTAGTTCCTCAGTGGAGGCACTGCACCATTTGTTTTTTTTATTTGTTATTATCATTCCACTGGTAACAGGAGGTTTAGTTAGTTCAACATCTAAAGCTAAGCGCCCAGGATCCTGTTTATCTACTTTAACGTAGTAGCCCAGTCTCATCTTAATTATTCTAGTGTCAGAAAGGGGTTACATAAAGATTTCCTCATTATTGAAGCAGATATCTGTTCATGTTCCATATTTATACCTGTTATCTATATAGAATGTGTTTGTTGTATTGTAGAAGCCACTGACATGTTTGATTTATTTCACACTAATATTTGAATGAATTTCTTGAGTTTATTTCTCATTGTTTACTTCTTTCTTATAGCTGACATCATGGTGCTGATATTCTGTAGCAGAGAGATCAGCAGAGGATTCATAAACTGTTCCTGTGTCTGATTCTGATGAATGAAAGTATAAATAATGTCATCAGAATGAAACAAGTAGGCCTTCCAATAAGTAAAGAAAGCAGCACCTGAACTCTTGATGGGTCATTGATTTTTACTGAATGTTGAGAGGTCAGACATGAAGTCTGGTGTCTGTAGGTTCAGATCTGATTGATTGATCAGTTATTGTGTGAAGTTTTCTTTTGGTCCTCCTGCTGCTGGTTCATGAGCTGTATCCCAGTTTATCAAACTATCTCTGGATGCAGAGGTGAGGATACAGCTGTGAGGATGGACTCAAGTCATCAAACATGTTCTGAAGATCTTCATTTGGTGTCAGTGATCAATCCTCGACATTTAATGGACTTGCTTCAAAGTCATGTGAGTTTGAGATTGAGTGGATGAACTGTTGTCTGCTCACAAACAGGTATTTGTTAGCTTTGAGTAGAAACACTCCATCAGTAAAAGTGTCATGAACTCTGTCACAGAGAGAGGAAACAAATCCAAGACTCCACCACAGAGCTCCAAAAGGCAAAAGGGTTTTAATAGGACAGGCAGAGTTTGGTACACAAGTAAGCAAACAAACAGGCAGAGGTATCCGGTGGACGAGAGGCAAAAGGCCAGATCAATAAACAGGGAAGAATCAGAACACGGCTGAGACTGTGACTATGAAAGCTGGAGCTGAGACGTGATGTATGACCAACAGGTGACGAGACAGTGAGAGACACCAGGTTAAATACAAGAGGTAACAAGGGGTCTAGAGACACAGCTGACACAGCTGGGGAACACAATCAGGAAACAGGTGTGACAGACGGGGGGTGGGGGGGGGGGGGGGGGGGGGCAGACAGGAACAGATCTGAGCCAGCGACAGGGGTTAGTGATTTCAAAATAAAACAAGGAAGACAAGACTTGAAACACGAATGTGCAAAATAACAGAAACTTAACAAACATGACAAAAACATGTCTCCTTTCCTGCTGTTAAGGTCACATCATGACAAAACATTTCATCTCATGTTTCAGTTTCAGGGGCCGGTCTGAACATGAAGTCAAGTTGTGTGGGAGACTGTTCTGTGCAGCAGCAGAGAGAGATCAGCTGACAGGAGAGAACACACTGGAGCTGTTAGCATCACTGTGCACATATAAAGGGTTCCCTTTTCATCACTATAAGGATAACTATGAGTACTGGCGGTGTGATTTTCTTCTGGATCTGTACTCCTACATTAAGGACTATGAGACTAAAACAGGCCTGAGTGTTCTTCCATCTCTACAGTCAGTTTTAAAGTCAACTCTTGCAGTCTGGACCATAAACCCCTCAGAGAGAAAGACCTCCATCCTCCTGGAAGTGCTGAAACTCCAACCAGAGAAGAAACCTGTGAAGCTGTTTGGCCGTTTGGTTGAAGAGAGTGAAGTGAGGACTCTCCTGCAGTGTCTGCCTTATATCTCACAGCTCAGGTAAATGAACAGTTCTTCACTCATCAGTGCTCACCTGTTGAGGTGTGCTCCTCCATCTCAGTCAGCTCACTGTGACACTCAAGGTGAAGGTCACCCTAAAAACAGTTTCTGAAGAAATTTCTTGATGAGAAAGATGCTGAATGAGGCTGATTGTTTAATCCCAGGAGGGGGTCTGCAGCGTGTTTTTGAATCTATTAAGACACACAGATCAAATATAAATGACATAAACTATCTAAAGATTAAACAAGATCCAACTCTGGACTGATAAATAAGGATGCAGATCTCAGTGTGTGTCATAGTTTCAAGCTGTGATACTCAGCAGTGAGACAGGCTTTAAACTGTTCATTTAGTCCTGTTATTATTGTTGAAGCTTATTTAAAGGCTCCTGTTACTTATATTTAAATAACCTCACAGATCCCATTTCTAAAGATTTCCTCATTATTGAAGCAGATATCTGTTCATGTTCCATATTTATACCTGTTATCTATATAGAATGTGTTTGTTGTATTGTAGAAGCCACTGACACATTTGATTTATTTCACACTAATATTTGAATGAATTTCTTGAGTTTATTTCTCATTGTTTACTTCTTTCTAATAGCTGACATCATGGTGCTGATATTCTGTAGCAGAGAGATCAGCAGAGGATTTATAAACTGTTCCTGTGTCTGATTCTGATGAATGAAAGTATAAATAATGTCATCAGAATGAAACAAGTAGGCCTTCCAATAAGTAAAGAAAGCAGCACCTGAACTCTTGATGGGTCATTGATTTTTACTGAATGTTGAGAGGTCAGACATGAAGTCTGGTGTCTGTAGGTTCAGATCTGATTGATTGATCAGTTATTGTGAGAAGTTTTCTTTTGGTCCTCCTGCTGCTGGTTCATGAGCTGTATCCCAGTTTATCAAACTATCTCTGGATGCAGAGGTGAGGATACAGCTGTGAGGATGGACTCAAGTCATCAAACATGTTCTGAAGATCTTCATTTGGTGTCAGTGATCAATCCTCGACATTTAATGGACTTGCTTCAAAGTCATGTGAGTTTGAGATTGAGTGGATGAACTGTTGTCTGCTCACAAACAGGTATTTGTTAGCTTTGAGTAGAAACACTCCATCAGTAAAAGTGTCATGAACTCTGTCACAGAGAGAGGAAACAAATCCAAGACTCCACCACAGAGCTCCAAAAGGCAAAAGGGTTTTAATAGGACAGGCAGAGTTTGGTACACAAGTAAGCAAACAAACAGGCAGAGGTATCCGGTGGACGAGAGGCAAAAGGCCAGATCAATAAACAGGGAAGAATCAAAACACGGCTGAGACTGTGACTATGAAAGCTGGAGCTGAGACATGATGTATGACCAACTGGTGACGAGACAGTGAGAGACACCAGGTTAAATACAAGAGGTAACAAGGGGTCTAGAGACACAGCTGACACAGCTGGGGAACACAATCAGGAAACAGGTGTGACAGACAGGGGGGGGGGGGGGGGGGGGGGCAGACAGGAACAGATCTGACCCAGCGACAGGGGTTAGTGATTTCAAAATAAAACAAGGAAGACAAGACTTGAAACATGAATGTGCAAAATAAGAGAAACTTAACAAACATGACAAAAACATGTCTCCTTTCCTGCTGTTAAGGTCACATCATGACAAAACATTTCATCTCATGTTTCAGTTTCAGATTCAGTTTCTTGTTCCCGTCTGAACATGAAGTCAAGTTGTGTGGGAGACTGTTCTGTGCAGCAGCAGAGAGAGATCAGCTGACAGGAGAGAACACACTGGAGCTGTTAGCATCACTGTACACACATCAAGGGTTCCCTTTTCAGCACTATATTGATGAGTCCAGGCGGTGTGGTTTTCTTCTGGATCTGTGCTCCTACATTAAGGACTATGAGACTGAAACAGGCCTGAGTGTTCTTCCATCTCTACAGTCAGTTTTAAAGTCAACTCCTGCAGTCTGGATCATAAACCTCTCAGAGAGAAAGACCTCCATCCTCCTGGAAGTGCTGAAACTCCAACCAGAGAAGAAACCTGTGAAGCTGTTTGGCCGTTTGGATGAAGAGAGTGAAGTGAGGACTCTCCTGCAGTGTCTGCCTTATATCTCACAGCTCAGGTAAATGAACAGTTCTTCACTCATCAGTGCTCACCTGTTGAGGTGTGCTCCTCCATCTCAGTCAGCTCACTGTGACACTCACACAGGGGGGGGGGGGCAGGCAGACAGGAACAGACCTGACCCAGCGACAGGGGTTAGTGATTTCAAAATAAAAGCTGTATCCCAGTTTATCAAACTATCTCTGGATGCAGAGGTGAGGATACAGTTGTGAGGATGGACTCAAGTCATCAAACATGTTCTGAAGATCTTCATTTGGTGTCAGTGATCAATCCTCGACATTTAATGGACTTGCTTCAAAGTCATGTGAGTTTGAGATTGAGTAGATGAACTGTTGTCTGCTCACAAACAGGTATTTGTTAGCTTTGAGTAGAAACACTCCATCAGTAAAAGTGTCATGAACTCTGTCACAGAGAGAGGAAACAAATCCAAGACTCCACCACAGAGCTCCAAAAGGCAAAAGGGTTTTAATAGGACAGGCAGAGTTTGGTACACAAGTAAGCTAACAAACAGGCAGAGGTATCCGGTGGACGAGAGGCAAAAGGCCAGATCAATAAACAGGGAAGAATCAAAACACGGCTGAGACTGTGACTATGAAAGCTGGAGCTGAGACGTGATGTATGACCAACTGGTGACGAGACAGTGAGAGACACCAGGTTAAATACAAGAGGTAACAAGGGGTCTAGAGACACAGCTGACACAGCTGGGGAACACAATCAGGAAACAGGTGTGACAGACGGGGGGTGGGGGGGGTGCGACAGGAACAGATCTGAGCCAGTGACAGGGGTTAGTGATTTCAAAATAAAACAAGGAAGACAAGACTTGAAACATGAATGTGCAAAATAAGAGAAACTTAACAAACATGACAAAAACATGTCTCCTTTCCTGCTGTTAAGGTCACATCATGACAAAACATTTCATCTCATGTTTCAGTTTCTGGGACCCGTCTGAAGATGAAGTCGAGTTGTGTGGGAGACTGTTCTGTGCAGCAGCAGAGAGAGATCAGCTGACAGGAGAGAACACACTGGAGCTGTTAGCATCACTGTGCACATATAAAGGGTTCCCTTTTCATCACTATAATGATGATGATGATGAGTACTGGCGGTGTGATTTTCTTCTGGATCTGTACTCCTACATTAAGGACTATGAGACTGAAACAGGCCTGAGTGTTCTTCCATCTCTACAGTCAGTTTTTAAGTCAAGTCCTGCAGTCTGGATCATAAACCTCTCAGAGAGAAAGACCTCCATCCTCCTGGAAGTGCTGAAACTCCAACCAGAGAAGAAACCTGTGGAGCTGTTTGGCCGTTTGGATGAAGAGAGTGAAGTGAGGACTCTCCTGCAGTGTCTGCCTTATATCTCACAGCTCAGGTAAATGAACAGTTCTTCACTCATCAGTGCTCACCTGTTGAGGTGTGCGCCTCCATCTCAGTCAGCTCACTGTGACACTCAAGGTGAAGGTCACCCTAAAAACAGTTTCTGAAGAAATTTCTTGATGAGAAAGATGCTGAATGAGGCTGATTGTTTAATCCCAGGAGGGGGTCTGCAGCGTGTTTTTGAATCTATGAAGACACACAGATCAAATATAAATGACATAAACTATCTAAAGATTAAACAAGATCCAACTCTGGACTGATAAATAAGGATGCAGATCTCAGTGTGTGTTATAGTTTCAAGCTGTGATACTCAGCAGTGAGACAGGTTTTAAACTGTTCATTTAGTCCTGTTATTATTGTTGAAGCTTATTTAAAGGCTCCTGTTACTTATATTTAAATAACCTGACAGATCCCATTTCTAAAGATTTCCTCATTATTGAAGCAGATATCTGTTCATGTTCCATATTTATACCTGTTATCTATATAGAATGTGTTTGTTGTATTGTAGAAGCCACTGACATGTTTGATTTATTTCACACTAATATTTGAATGAATTTCTTGAGTTTATTTCTCATTGTTTACGTCTTTCTTATAGCTGACATCATGGTGCTGATATTCTGTAGCAGAGAGATCAGCAGAGGATTTATAAACTGTTCCTGTGTCTGATTCTGATGAATGAAAGTATAAATAATGTCATCAGAATGAGACAAGTAGGCCTTCCAATAAGTAAAGAAAGCAGCACCTGAACTCTTGATGGGTCATTGATTTTTACTGAATGTTGAGAGGTCAGACATGAAGTCTGGTGTCTGTAGGTTCAGATCGGATTGATTGATCAGTTATTGTGTGAAGTTTTCTTTTGGTCCTCCTGCTGCTGGTTCATGAGCTGTATCCCAGTTTATCAAACTATCTCTGGATGCAGAGGTGAGGATACAGCTGTGAGGATGGACTCAAGTCATCAAACATGTTCTGAAGATCTTCATTTGGTGTCAGTGATCAATCCTCGACATTTAATGGACTTGCTTCAAAGTCATGTGAGTTTGAGATTGAGTAGATGAACTGTTGTCTGCTCACAAACAGGTATTTGTTAGCTTTGAGTAGAAACACTCCATCAGTAAAAGTGTCATGAACTCTGTCACAGAGAGAGGAAACAAATCCAAGACTCCACCACAGAGCTCCAAAAGGCAAAAGGGTTTTAATAGGACAGGCAGAGTTTGGTACACAAGTAAGCAAACAAACAGGCAGAGGTATCCGGTGGACGAGAGGCAAAAGGCCAGATCAACAAACAGGGAAGAATCAAAACACGGCTGAGACTGTGACTATGAAAGCTGGAGCTGAGACGTGATGTATGACCAACTGGTGACGAGACAGTGAGAGACACCAGGTTAAATACAAGAGGTAACAAGGGGTCTAGAGACACAGCTGACACAGCTGGGGAACACAATCAGGAAACAGGTGTGACAGACGGGGGGTGGGGGGGGGCAGACAGGAACAGATCTGAGCCAGCGACAGGGGTTAGTGATTTCAAAATAAAACAAGGAAGACAAGACTTGAAACATGAATGTGCAAAATAACAGAAACTTAACAAACATGACAAAAACATGTCTCCTTTCCTGCTGTTAAGGTCACATCATGACAAAACATTTCATCTCATGTTTCAGTTTCTGGGACCCGTCTAAACGTGAAGTCAAGTTGTGTGGGAGACTGTTCTGTGCAGCAGCAGAGAGAGATCAGCTGACAGGAGAGAACACACTGGAGCTGTTAGCATCACTGTGCACACATCAATGGTTCCCTTTACATCACTATAAGGATAACTATGAGTACTGGCGGTGTGGTTTTCTTCTGGATCTGTGCTCCTACATTAAGGACTATGAGACTGAAACAGGCCTGAGTGTTCTTCCATCTCTACAGTCAGTTTTAAAGTCAACTCCTGCAGTCTGGATCATAAACCTCTCAGAGAGAAAGACCTCCATCCTCCTGGAAGTGCTGAAACTCCAACCAGAGAAGAAACATGTGAAGCTGTTTGGCCGTTTGGATGAAGAGAGTGAAGTGAGGACTCTCCTACAGTGTCTGCCTTATATCTCACAGCTCAGGTAAATGAACAGTTCTTCACTCATCAGTGCTCACCTGTTGAGGTGTGCTCCTCCATCTCAGTCAGCTCACTGTGACACTCAAGGTGAAGGTCACCCTAAAAACAGTTTCTGAAGAAATTTCTTGATGAGAAAGATGCTGAATGAGGCTGATTGTTTAATCCCAGGAGGGGGTCTGCAGCGTGTTTTTGAATCTATTAAGACACACAGATCAAATATAAATGACATAAACTATCTAAAGATTAAACAAGATCCAACTCTGGACTGATAAATAAGGATGCAGATCTCAGTGTGTGTCATAGTTTCAAGCTGTGATACTCAGCAGTGAGACAGGCTTTAAACTGTTCATTTAGTCCTGTTATTATTGTTGATGCTTATTTAAGGGCTCCTGTTACTTATATTTAAATAACCTCACAGATCCCATTTCTAAAGATTTCCTCATTATTGAAGCAGATATCTGTTCATGTTCCATATTTATACCTGTTATCTATATAGAATGTGTTTGTTGTATTGTAGAAGCCACTGACATGTTTGATTTATTTCACACTAATATTTGAATGAATTTCTTGAGTTTATTTCTCATTGTTTACTTCTTTCTTATAGCTGACATCATGGTGCTGATATTCTGTAGCAGAGAGATCAGCAGAGGATTTATAAACTGTTCCTGTGTCTGATTCTGATGAATGAAAGTATAAATAATGTCATCAGAATGAAACAAGTAGGCCTTCCAATAAGTAAAGAAAGCAGCACCTGAACTCTTGATGGGTCATTGATTTTTACTGAATGTTGAGAGGTCAGACATGAAGTCTGGTGTCTGTAGGTTCAGATCGGATTGATTGATCAGTTATTGTGTGAAGTTTTCTTTTGGTCCTCCTGCTGCTGGTTCATGAGCTGTATCCCAGTTTATCAAACTATCTCTGGATGCAGAGGTGAGGATACAGCTGTGAGGATGGACTCAAGTCATCAAACATGTTCTGAAGATCTTCATTTGGTGTCAGTGATCAATCCTCGACATTTAATGGACTTGCTTCAAAGTCATGTGAGTTTGAGATTGAGTAGATGAACTGTTGTCTGCTCACAAACAGGTATTTGTTAGCTTTGAGTAGAAACACTCCATCAGTAAAAGTGTCATGAACTCTGTCACAGAGAGAGGAAACAAATCCAAGACTCCACCACAGAGCTCCAAAAGGCAAAAGGGTTTTAATAGGACAGGCAGAGTTTGGTACACAAGTAAGCAAACAAACAGGCAGAGGTATCCGGTGGACGAGAGGCAAAAGGCCAGATCAATAAACAGGGAAGAATCAAAACACGGCTGAGACTGTGACTATGAAAGCTGGAGCTGAGACGTGATGTATGACCAACTGGTGACGAGACAGTGAGAGACACCAGGTTAAATACAAGAGGTAACAAGGGGTCTAGAGACACAGCTGACACAGCTGGGGAACACAATCAGGAAACAGGTGTGACAGACGGGGGATGGGGGGGCAGACAGGAACAGATCTGACCCAGCGACAGGGGTTAGTGATTTCAAAATAAAACAAGGAAGACAAGACTTGAAACATGAATGTGCAAAATAACAGAAACTTAACAAACATGACAAAAACATGTCTCCTTTCCTGCTGTTAAGGTCACATCATGACAAAACATTTCATCTCATGTTTCAGTTTCAGATTCAGTTTCTGGGACCGGTCTGAAGATGAAGTCAAGTTGTGTGGGAGACTGTTCTGTGCAGCAGCAGAGAGAGATCAGCTGACAGGAGAGAACACACTGGAGCTGTTAGCATCACTGTGCACACATCAAGGGTTCCCTTTTCAGCACTATACTGATGATGATGATGATGAGTACTGGCGGTTTGATTTTCTTCTGGATCTGTGCTCCTACATGAAGGACTATGAGACTGAAACAGGCCTGAGTGTTCTTCCATCTCTACAGTCAGTTTTAAAGTCAACTCCTTCAGTCTGGACCATAAACCTCTCAAAGAGAAAGACCTCCATCCTCCTGGAAGTGCTGAAACTCCAACCAGAGAAGAAACATGTGAAGCTGTTTGGCCGTTTGGATAAAGAGAGTGAAGTGAGGACTCTCCTGCAGTGTCTGCCTTATATCTCACAGCTCAGGTAAATGAACAGTTCTTCACACATCAGTGCTCACCTGTTGAGGTGTGCTCCTCCATCTCAGTCAGCTCACTGTGACACTCAAGGTGAAGGTCACCCTAAAAACAGTTTCTGAAGAAATTTCTTGATGAGAAAGATGCTGAATGAGGCTGATTGTTTAATCCCAGGAGGGGGTCTGCAGCGTGTTTTTGAATCTATGAAGACACACAGATCAAATATAAATGACATAAACTATCTAAAGATTAAACAAGATCCAACTCTGGACTGATAAATAAGGATGCAGATCTCAGTGTGTGTCATAGTTTCAAGCTGTGATACTCAGCAGTGAGACAGGCTTTAAACTGTTCATTTAGTCCTGTTATTATTGTTGAAGCTTATTTAAAGGCTCCTGTTACTTATATTTAAATAACCTCACAGATCCCATTTCTAAAGATTTCCTCATTATTGAAGCAGATATCTGTTCATGTTCCATATTTATAGCTGTTATCTATATAGAATGTGTTTGTTGTATTGTAGAAGCCACTGACATGTTTGATTTATTTCACACTAATATTTGAATGAATTTCTTGAGTTTATTTCTCATTGTTTACTTATTTCTTATAGCTGACATCATGGTGCTGATATTCTGTAGCAGAGAGATCAGCAGAGGATTTATAAACTGTTCCTGTGTCTGATTCTGATGAATGAAAGTATAAATAATGTCATCAGAATGAAACAAGTAGGCCTTCCAATAAGTAAAGAAAGCAGCACCTGAACTCTTGATGGGTCATTGATTTTTACTGAATGTTGAGAGGTCAGACATGAAGTCTGGTGTCTGTAGGTTCAGATCGGATTGATTGATCAGTTATTGTGTGAAGTTTTCTTTTGGTCCTCCTGCTGCTGGTTCATGAGCTGTATCCCAGTTTATCAAACTATCTCTGGATGCAGAGGTGAGGATACAGCTGTGAGGATGGACTCAAGTCATCAAACATGTTCTGAAGATCTTCATTTGGTGTCAGTGATCAATCCTCGACATTTAATGGACTTGCTTCAAAGTCATGTGAGTTTGAGATTGAGTAGATGAACTGTTGTCTGCTCACAAACAGGTATTTGTTAGCTTTGAGTAGAAACACTCCATCAGTAAAAGTGTCATGAACTCTGTCACAGAGAGAGGAAACAAATCCAAGACTCCACCACAGAGCTCCAAAAGGCAAAAGGGTTTTAATAGGACAGGCAGAGTTTGGTACACAAGTAAGCAAACAAACAGGCAGAGGTATCCGGTGGACGAGAGGCAAAAGGCCAGATCAATAAACAGGGAAGAATCAAAACACGGCTGAGACTGTGACTATGAAAGCTGGAGCTGAGACGTGATGTATGACCAACTGGTGACGAGACAGTGAGAGACACCAGGTTAAATACAAGAGGTAACAAGGGGTCTAGAGACACAGCTGACACAGCTGGGGAACACAATCAGGAAACAGGTGTGACAGACGGGGGATGGGGGGGCAGACAGGAACAGATCTGACCCAGCGACAGGGGTTAGTGATTTCAAAATAAAACAAGGAAGACAAGACTTGAAACATGAATGTGCAAAATAACAGAAACTTAACAAACATGACAAAAACATGTCTCCTTTCCTGCTGTTAAGGTCACATCATGACAAAACATTTCATCTCATGTTTCAGTTTCAGGGACACGTCTGAACATGAAGTCAAGTTGTGTGGGAGACTGTTCTGTGCAGCAGCAGAGAGAGATCAGCTGACAGGAGAGAACACACTGGAGCTGTTAGCATCACTGTGCACACATCAATGGTTCCCTTTTCATCACTATAATGATGATGATGATGAGTCCTGGCGGTGTGGTTTTCTTCTGGATCTGTACTCCTACATTAAGGACTATGAGACTGAAACAGGCCTGAGTGTTCTTCCATCTCTACAGTCAGTTTTAAAGTCAACTCCTGCAGTCTGGATCATAAACCTCTCAAAGAGAAAGACCTCCATCCTCCTGGAAGTGCTGAAACGCCAACCAGAGAAGAAACATGTGAAGCTGTTTGGCCGTTTGGATGAAGAGAGTGAAGTGAGGACTCTCCTGCAGTGTCTGCCTTATATCTCACAGCTCAGGTAAATCAGATAAATTCTACTTCTGATTGAAATCTGGGGACTTTTTCATGGAGATTAAACCTCAGTGACATGAAAGAGGAACTTTGGATGAACGTTAAATCTCATCTGAGTCGGTGTTTGTTAAAGATGTTTTGTTTTGTGTGATTTTCTTTTTATTCACACTTTTCATTTCACTGAATGTGTTTGTGTGTTTTGCTGAAACACATTTGATTATGTTCTTAACAGTATTTTTCTTCTCTTGTACCTGAGCTGTGTTCACATTTCTTTGATTCTTTTCTGTTTTAGTTGTGGTCCAGAGTTTTTCCAGCGTGTGTGTGACTCCATGTCAGTCAGATCCAAAGAGGAGGCTGAACAGTTAGTTTCTCTGCTGCAGCTACTCGGGTTCATCCTCACATTAACGGGAGAGTTACCCAGCAAAACATGCAAGTCTGTTGGACGAGTTCTGGGTCTTTGTGGTTCTAAAGTGGATCTGATCCTCACACCCTCAAAGATTTCTGTTCGAGGAGCCTCACTTCTATTCAGACACACCACAAGTCTACGCAGTCTGAGGTTTGTGTCGTATAGTTTGTGTCTTTCTTTTTTTCACACACCGTCTTTTCCAGCTTTCTGTCTGTATTGTTCACGTCCCCGAGGCTTCCTGTGTGTTTGTTTCTCAGGCTTTCCAGTGACATGGCCTTAGTTGTGGTTGGATGGGTAAGAAGAGAGAGAGTGAACCTTCGGTCTGTCACCGAGGAGCTTTCTCTTTCCTCTCAGAATCCCCGACCTTCAGAGAGAGTAATGCTGAGGGTTGTCAGCAGTTTGGCATCCCTGCTGCGATACTGGACAGTCAGACAGTTAGACCTGACTGAGTCCAGGATCCCTGCTCAGAGTCTGATTCCCCTCCTGCTTCACCATGGCCCTCTCACTATCAAGTAAAAGTTTTCTAACCCTTCTAATGAATTACTGCTGTTACAAGAAATGTGAAGTTGTAAATACCATGATACTTTTATTAAGACACATTTTCTTTAACAGACTGAGTGGGGAGGTTTCAGAGTCACTACTTGCAATCCTTTGTGAAATTCAAGACAAGGACTTGACCAGGTCCTATTTGAGTAAGGTTGGTGGAGCTCTGACCCCCGTCTGTCTGGACTGGGAGCTTCTTCATCATTTTTTACAGTCTTCACCTCAGACTGTTACTGTGAACCTGAGGAAAAGCAGCGTCCTACAGGAGAGCTTCACACGCCTGCTTCCCTTTCTGGACAGGATTCTGTTTAAAAGGTTTGTTTGTGCTTTTTGTGATCCATAAAGATGACATGGCCTGGATATGTGTGCCTGAACTTCTGTGCCCATCTTCACAAAACATCTTAAAGCTAAAAGCTTAAAGCTCCTAACTTGCCAATTTAGGAGACACTCTCAAAAATAATGGGTGTGTCAGTCCTAATTTTAGGAATCCTAAATTTCTTGTCCAAAGCATTTTAGCTCTAAAACAAACACCTAAACCTGTGAGAAGTTAGAAGTAGTTAAGGGGACTCCTAAGTCAATGAGACCAATTCAGAAAAACTCTCAGCATGGCTGCTGCACTATAAAAATGAGCTTCTGAAAAGGTGTCGCTTCAATCGCGAGGGTATAATGATGGTAATAGAGTTAGTCAAAGATGGAATCCCCTCACCAACAAATAGAAACAACCCAATATCACCAGACATCAAAGTGTTGACAACACTACGCTACTTGGCCATAAGGAAAATGCAGTTGCGTAGGGTGCAGAGCCTCCTCCTGTTAAATTAAATGCATATATCAAAGTTCATGTTAATTCTTGAACACACTAAATGGATGTTAATGGTTTTTTTGACAGTAGTTGATTTTACCTGTTGCACTAGTTTGTCTTTTGAACTCTTCAGTCTCTGACCTTACCGGAGACTGTCAGGTGTACCAACATTTCTCACAGTCACCAGTGATTCTACTCATAAATGGGAACGCTGCATTTATTTGTCAGCAAATTTGTTCCCAAGTTTCTTTTTTCAGTCCTGAGGTTATCTCAGGTCCAAATTTCCCCTTGATAATGTCCTTCCTTTTGGGGACAAGTTGGGCATAAAGAAAAAGCTGGTCATGTGTCTAGTAGCCGACATTGTTTTATCTGAAGGTCTTTATTTTGTTATGTCGACATGACACCTTTCTCTAACCTGAGTGATTTCTATGTAGAAAGTCCTCACAAAGACACATTCCCTGTCAGCCAATCACTGTAAGCATAGCAAGTCAGGTGGTTCATCCATATCAACAGGGTCAGCTCCGCCCCTTTCTTTTAGCTTAAGAGTTCTCTGAATTCCTTAGTAAGAGTCTGAGCAGCTTTGTAAAAAGGTTTGAAGAAAAACCTCTTAGTGAGGAACTTTTAGTGTCATTTAGGAGTCCTCCTAGTGGGAAGTTAAAATGCTTTGTGAATACGGGCCCTGTTGTCCATGTTAAATACAGAGACTTCTGTAAATAGACTTTTTTTTTTCTTTCAGTCTCTCTCCCAGCTTTGTGCTGACTGCCATCAGAGAGATTTATAGGACTGGTGCCAGTTCTGTTATACCCAGTTTACTGAGATCGTTCGATCACGAGATCAGCCTGACATGCAGAGAGATGGACTCGGAGGACTGTGCTGCTCTGCTCTACACCCTCAGATACAGTGACGGGGCAAAGCTGAACCTCATGTGGACCTCCATACCAACAGAGGAAATCAACTCCATCCTCTTCACGCTGGACAAAGTTTCTCAGCTCAGGTCAGACATCAGTGCTGGTTTCTCATAGACAGGGATCGAGCAGCAGTGTGTTTTTAAACCACTTTTCCCTCCAGTGTTGACAGGGATCTGCTGCTGAGGATAGTCCACTGCTGTGCTGCCTCTGCTGCCCCACAGGAGAGAGCAGTCAGTCTGCTCAGGAGTCTGCAGTACAGGCTGGATCTGTCCTGCTCCTCTCATGTGAAGCTGTCAGCAGGGGGTCAGAGGGAGACCCTCCATCTCAGTGTCTCTGACTGCAAGGCCATCTTCACCGTCCTGAGATACAGCAGCCAGGACACAGAGCTCCAACTGCAGGACTGTGAGGTGGAGGACAGTGGACTGGACCTGCTCTTTCCTGTTCTAGACAGAGTCCAGCTCAGGTAGGGGGACTACAAAATGACCAAGATCCTGGCTTTTCCCTTATTCATGATTTCAAACCTAACGTGTCACTTTCTTCTCCTTTTTAGAGCCAGTAGAGTTGTCCTCCTCCAGATGGTGTCTCTGGTATTTTTGGTCTCTGAGTGGGACTCAGTGAGTCGAGCAAGGTCCTTGTGTCAATCCCTGGGTGGAGAGCTGGTTCTCCGTCACGCCAAACTGGATCAGACGGCCTGTGAAGCCTTGGCCTTCATGCTGGACTATGCTGAGGAGCTGACAGAGCTGGACCTGAGTTACTGCCAGCTAACCGACCAGCTGCTGGTGACACTCATCAAGTCCCTGCACAAAGTTCAAGTCCTGGAGTGAGTTCATGAAACATGAATGTATACAATGAAAAGTTAGCTGGAGCATGACGAGTGTGTCATGGAGGTAACAACATGGAAGCAATAAATCACACAAATATCTCAGCATACTTGAAGTTAGGACATTGAGTAAAACATAAATAAAAACAATGGTTTTCAAAACCCTGTTTAACCTCTATTCCATTAAATACACTACAAAGACAAAACTGATAAACTTTGTTTTTCTAACAAATATTCACTCATTTTGAATTTGATGGTTGCAACACGTTCCTAAAAAGCTGGTTCAGGCTCATGTTTCCCACTGTGTTCCATCACCTTTCCTTTATCAACACTCAATAAGTGTTTGTGAACTGAGGACACTAATTGTTGAAGCTTTGGAGGTGGAATTCTTTACCATTCTTGATTGATGAACAACATAAGTTGATCAACAGTCCGGGGTCTCTGTTGTCGTGTTTTGTGCTTCATAATGCTCCATACATTTTCAATGGGAAACAGGTCTGGGCTACAGGCAGACCAGTCTAGTACCTGCACTCTTATACTACAAAGCCACGCTGTTGTAACAGGTGCAGAATGTGTCTTGTCATTGTCTTGCTGAAATAAGCAGGGACGTCCCTGAAAAAGACGTGGCTTGGATGGCAGCATATGTTGCTCCAAAACCTGTATGTACCTTTCAGCATTAATGGAGCCTTCACAGATGGTCCAGTTAGCCATGCCATGGGCACTAACACACCCCCATACCATCACAGATACTGGCTTTGAGACTTTGACCTGAGAACAATCCAGATTGTCCTTTTCCTCTTTGGCCTGGAGGACACCACGTCCATGATTTACAAAAACAGTTTGAAACGTGGACTCGTCAGACCACAGCAGACTTTTCCACTTTGCGTCAGTCCATCTCAGATGAGCTCGGGTCCAGAGAAGTCGGCGGTGTTTCTGGGTGTTGTTGATATGTCTTTGTCTTTGCATGGTAGAGTTTGAACTGTCACTAGGGCTGCACGATTTGGGAAAAAGGTGCGATTTGCGATTAGGTGGACAATATTGCGATTGCGATTGTGCTTGCGATTTAATAAAAAAAAAGTTGTGTCATGAGTCTACAGACTTGCTTCGTTATCATGGGGAAAAAAATCAAGGAAAAGGCAGAGATGGATTACTGAGAATTTTTAATTGTGTCCTAATTCTCAAAATATCCAAAACTTGCTGTATACAAACAACAGTGTACAGCACAACAGTGCTGTTTTTTTGTATTCAAATTAGTGGTGGGACTTGATTAAAAAAAATTTATCGAATTAATTATGCCATTTGTAATTAATTAATCGTAATTAATCACATTTTAATCACATCGATATTCAACATCAGAAGCTGTGACGGTGTCACCAAATAAATAAAATAAGTAGTCAAAGTGTGAGAAATTAAATATGGAAAACGAAAGGGTTTCTTTATTTAGATAGAAGGTAAATATATATTCCCTGTATATGAATGTGTGGGATCTGTAATTTTTATGTTCATATTATGTCCGTAAAATGAATGGGAAAAAAAAACAGGAGATGATAAAAGGAGGATGTGTCGTGGGGGAAGAGGCGGAGAAGAGGTGACCGGGAAAAGTGAACAAAGGAACAGGCAGACCTTGTGAAATAGGGCCTGAAAATAAAAAAATATAATAGTAACTAGTTGTCGGCCAAACAAGCAGAAAAAGGATTTTACAATGAACCAGACAACAGCTTTCTATCTCCCGAATGCTTCTCGCCGGACCTCGCTGCACCAACTCTGAACGCGTCAGGAGGGAAGGAGGAACACCTTTCCTACACGGATTTACGCGTGACTCGGGGTGAGATCGACTCTTTTTGTTGTTGTTTTTTACGCTGGTATACCAGAAGAAACTGATCGATCACACATTTTTTTGATTTTTGGACTTCTCCGTTTATGTGGATTATTGCGTCTTTTGCTTCGTTTCCGTTTGGACGAAAGACTTTCGCGGTTGCTTGCTCAGGAGTTTTAACCGTCTGGAAAGACACTTAAAAGTGCCCGGAACAGCATCCTTTTGAGTTTTTTCGTTTGGTGGTGACTTTTGGTTTATTTAGAAGATATAAAGACTGAAATATAGACATTATTTTCATTGGGATTTAGTTTGGTTTAACCTTACGCGCGGTGCGCGCATTGAGTTGTTTGATTAAAATGAAATCTTTTAAGTTCATGACGTTGGCTTAAGAGTCTTTTTGATTTTCTTGGAGCAAGGTTTGTTTCTTATTACTCCTGAAATATTTTTTTTTGTAAATGTTTTTCTATTCATCCCGTTAAGTTCCCCCCTTGTGTGAGGTAATGCTGACTTGATAAAAGTGAAGCGTTACAAAGCAACACTTTTCAAACAGATTTTGGTAGAAGACTAAATCATTGAATAGTCACATACAGAAGTTTAAACTACAAAATCCTGTTTGTTTATTTTGCTCAAAAGATGTTTTTTTGAAAACGCGTCAATCGCCGCAGAGCAGATCGTACCAAACAGGAAAACAGACACCAAAAACGATCAGAGTTTCCGGTCTTTTCAAAATAAAGCACCATGTTCAGCCTGTCGATAGTAAAATTATCCTCGTATAGTAAAACTACGACACTGGCACAGGGCCAGCAGTCATCAGCGGGTCAGACCCAGAGGAAATCTGACGCCATGGACGAGGAAAAGTTTATATTGGAGGCGGAAAACCAGATAATTATATACGATACAACACATCCTTTATATAAGGACACCAACAGAAACTAAAAGGGAAGGACTGAATTAATGAAGTTCTGCGAGGGCAGGTGAGTTTAACATACTAAATATCATGAAAGTAGTTGTCATGGGTGTGATTCCTGCGGGAACATGTGGTTCTCCTGTGATCTTGTGTATCCAGCTGCTATGAGTACGCTGAGCTGCGCTCCGCTCCTGAGACGGATGCAGAGTGAATTGGCTCGCGCTGACGGACCCGCTCACGGAGTATGTGTGAATCCAGGCTTCCATCCGACTGTTTTTTAAAAGTAAATTTTCCATCCACCGAGCTAAGCAAGGCGCTGTCAACAGTGTTATCCATCACTCAGTGCGTCGCTATAATCCGTCTGCCAGAGACTCGTGCACTGAGAACCGTTCTGTGATATAGACTATAAAGTAAAATACGACAAAATGCATTATTTTTTTTTAACGCTGTTAATTTCCCCCGCGTTAATTATCGAATTAATATCTGAACATACCATGATGACCATGATTGGTCATCTTACGCTCGCTCTCTCACTCTCTCTCTCTCTCACACACACACACACACGCTCATTTATTTTTTAATAATCGCACAATCGCACATCTTTTGCGGTTACATAATCGCACGTGCTGACATTGCGATTGCGGTTGCGATTGCGATAATCGTGCAGCACTAACTGTCACTTGTAGATGTAGTGATGAACTGTGTTAACTGACAATGGTTTTCTGAAGTCTTCCTGAGCCCACGTGGTAATATCCTTTACACAATGATGTTGGTTTTTAATGCAGTGCTGCCTGAGGGGTCAAAGGTCACGGGCATCCAGTGTTGGTGTTCAGCCTTGCTGCTTACATGCAGAGATTTCTCTGAATCTTTTGATGATATTATGGACTGTAGATGATCGAATCCATTAATTCTCTGAAACTGTACATTGAGAAACATTGTTCTTAAACTGTTGGACTATTTGCTCATGCAGTTGTTCACAAAGCGGTGAACCTTACGCCCCATCCTTGCATGTGAACAACTGAGCCTTTCAGGGATGCTCCTTTTATACCCAATCATGACACTCACCTGTTTCCAATGAACCTGTTCACCTGTGGAATGTTCCAAACAGGTGTTTTTGGAGCATTCCTCAACTTTCCCAGTCTGTTGTTGACTCTGTCCCAGCTTTTTAGGAATGTGTTGCAGGCATCAAACTCAAAATGAGTCAATACTTGTAAATAAATAAATAAGAATTGTCATAAAGTTTATCACTTTGAAAAAAAATATCTTGTCTTTGTAGTGTTTTCAATTCATTTTAGAGTAAACAAGATTTGCAGATCATTGTATGATGTTTTTATTTACATTTAACTCCGCTGTCAGTGAAAGGTTTTCATAAGCTGAAGAAAAGAAGCCATGCTTCTGTTAGCCTGATCTTTATTACATTAACTTTGGGGGTCAGATTTGTGTTGGTCAAACACACCAGAGGCCTGGACTACGAAGCTGGATTAACACATCCAGGATCTCTCTCTGTTACCTGGATTGATAGACATTCGCAATCCTGATAAGCAGTACTACGAAGCTGGATATCAACTCGCTCAGTGAATCCAGCGTTTTCCAGTCTTGATCAGTGCGCGCTCACATTAAAGGGGTGGAGTCTGCAGCATCTGACCAATCACAAACATGGAAAAACAGGAGAAACCCTGCAGAGCAGCCTACTTTACTTTGAAGGAGCAAACAGTTATAAGATCAAGATCAATCAAGATATTGAAGATCAATAATACAAAGAATTTAAACACCAGGCTAAGAGCAACACTGTTACTGCAGCAAAATCCAGGAAGGAATTCTGGCAGAAAACTGCCGACTCTGTTAATGTGTGATTCATGAGATTGTCCAAAATGAATAAGTCGGACAATATAAACGGACAGCACTGATTACTCAGTTTGACTTTATTACAGCACAGACGTTTGGAGCAGAGCTCTTCATCAGTTTCCAAACTTCGGTTTAGATTTTCCATTGAGTTCTGAGGCTCAGCAACCTGTGTGAGCACGTTTTGTGTTGAATTATCAAATAAAATGAATAATAATTCCCACGTAGTTGTGCGTTCCATAAATTCCTGTTTCTGCAGTTCTGCCACGTGTGACCATTATTATTAACATCATTATTTAAGATGCAAACAGTGGAGCTAAAGGGACTTGGGAACAAAAACCTCCTTCAAAGCGCTCAGTGACAAGGCTTTATTTCTTCACTCTGTCTCTGATGTTTGGATGAAATCAACTGAATTTATTTATTTATGGATCCATCAGCTGACAAAGTTAGTTCAGTCCATTTGATGAAAATCTGAATCTCTTGTACAGGATGTCATCGTGGACATCAAAAGAAATGAATCTGTCCCTAAAATCTATCTCTCTCTCCTGAGCGCTCTGTGAACCAACATCCACAGGTTCTTTTAAAAATGGGCAGGGTCTTTTCCAAGAGAGCTGATTGGTCAGGAGGTGTTGTTTTTCTACTCGTTGACCTCTTATCAAGATCTTAACCTGCTCGGAGCAGGTTAGCTGTTCAGCATAAGTTACCACGGTGATTCATCCCGGTAAGGAGTGAACCAGCTTCGTAGTACAGGCCTCTGGAGACGATCCATGATGGTTTTGTGCTTGAACAGGATCAACAGCTCACACCAACAGATGATGTGATGTTCTTTCCTCTGTGTCACTTTGATTTGTGTGCACTTTGCAGCCTGAGTCACAACAAGATCACAGATGAATCGACTTCCATGTTGCTCCAACTGGTCAGGACCAACCCAAACATTGAAACTGTGCGGTGAGCATGGACTCATGAGTGCACTATTCCTTTCTGTTGGCATTTGAAGTGATATTCCATCAGATCACCATTTAGAATGACAGCTTCTTCAAATGTATGCTGAAACACATGATTCTGGCTGGAACATGAATGATGTTTGCTCTCTCTGCTTTGGTGTTTTTTTTATAGACTCTTTGGAAACAACATTGTGGGCCGAAGACCCTTTAAGACGCTGAGGCAGTTTGAAATCTGGTGAACCAGGTGTCACTGTGGTGGTCATGTGACGCTCAGGGAAAATACATCCTACAACAAGACAATTTCCACGGAAATCGTGAGAAGGGCTCGGGCAGCATGCTAACGGTTCCATCCAAGCGGCAACCTCTGGTCTGAAAATATGAGACAATGCAGAAGTGCTAAAATTTGCATCCACACATTTTGTTTCTGGTGTAACTAAGGCCAACTTTAACTCATTCACACACATGCGTGCTTTGCGCGCACTGCCACATATGTAACATTTCTGAATCCAGAATAATATATCAAGAAACCAGATGTTTGGATGTTTTAACTCAGTGTGTGTGAAGCCTGCACATTTTTTCATGAGTTAAATTTGACCTGTCAAAAATAAACTTTAACTCAATAATAATATGTCATGGTGTTTCTTTGAACTGAAGTCCAATTTTCCCAAATTCCCACACACACATACACACAAACAGAAAGAAATCCGTGCTTCGCGTGCTTAGATGTGCTGGGGCTTTTGTGTGGTCTTAGGTCCCTTAAACATCAACACACATACACAAGAACGACAAAAACGCCTCAATGTGTAATCTTTCATTGGTAACACATTGTTTGACAGACACACAAACATACACACAGACGCACACACACACACACGCAAGCTCGCTGCTTAGAGTTGGGGGTTTTATCAATCTCGATCAATCTTTGTTTATATAGCACCAATTCATAACAAACGTTATCTCAAGATGATAATATGGCATGATAACCTCTTTCAGATTGGATGGCTCGATGCCACTAAGAGCTTTGAAAGTCAGAAGAAGAATTTTAAATTCTATTCTAAACTTTATGGGTAGCCAGTACAGAGACACTAACACCGGGGAGATATGCTCCCTCCTCCTGGTCCCAGTCAGAACCCGGGCTGCAGCATTCTGAACTAGCTGAAGAGTCCTAATAGACTTGTTAGGACAACCAGATAGAAGAGAGTTACAGTAATCTAACCTGGAGGTAACGAAGGCATGGACCAGCTTCTCTGCATCACTCTGAGACAAGATGTGTCTAATTTTTCTAATATTACAAAGATGAAAGAACGCTGTCCTGGAAACCTGTTGGATGTGAGAGGTGAAGGACAGGTCCTGATCCAAAAGAACTCCTCGGTTCCTAACAGTGGAGCCAGGTGCCAGGCTGATGCCATCTAAGGTATTTATCTGGTTAGAAAAAGCCTCTCTGAGGTGTTTAGGTCCAATAACAATGACTTCAGTCTTCTCTGAGTTCAGAAGTAGAAAATTTCTGCTCATCCAGATCCTTGCATCTTTCAGGCAAGCTGTAAGTTTAGATAACCAGTTAGTTTCCTCTGGCTTCAACGATAAGTATAGCTGTGTATCATCTGCCTAAAATTGAAAGTTTAGGAGTGTTTTCTAATTATACTACCAAGAGGAAGCATATATAAGCTGAAAAGAATTGACCCAAGCACTGAGCCTTGAGGAACTCCATAACACACCCTGGTATGAAAGGAAGACTTATTGTCCACATGAACAAACTGAGAACAACTCGACAGATATGATCTACACCAAGCTAAAGCAGTTCCTGTGATGCCAAGAATGTGATGATCAATAGTGTCAGCACTAAGATCAAGTAACATGAGCACAGAGAGGAGACCACTATCTGAAGCCAAAAGTAGATCATGGTGCTATGGTTGTGTCACCTAGTGGGTAGGCTAAGACCTTTTAGCACCCTTTTTTCTGTTGAGGAGCAAGAACCACCACAACAAATACTATGAGAGGGTTTTGGGGGTCTAAAATACTTCTTTATTACAAAAGCTTAAAATGTATTAAAAGGTTAAAAAGATAAAATTATTCCCCAGTGTTACTCTGAAACCCAAGTCCATACGTTCTTGAAGTGTTCTTCCTGCAGACTCCAACACAGCTCTGGCCAATACTTGAGTGGGGGGGGACACAAGAATATCGGTAAGGGCAACCAACAACCTAACAGGGTTCAGTTCAGCCAAATGCAATTTTTCTCTGAGTGGAGCAACTTAAAACACAGCAAACTAGACTCAACACAATGAACATTAAAATAAAAATACAAAAGAAGTAATAGAAAATTAATCCACTTCAAATAATGTGCTCAGTCCCAGAAAATTGCTTTGGTCTGTATAGCTGATGGTTGTGAAGGGGCTCAAAACAGATAGCCCGCTCTCCCTTGCATGATAAAGGTTCATATGAAAATAATTTGGCCCTCGCAGGTTGAGATCCAAAAGATAATCCACAGGTTTCTTTTATTTCTTCAATGGGAGTAGAGGGGTACTTATCTGGAGGAAGGGTGGAACGCGTCCCCACCCCTCCGCTTTCATCCAAGGCTTTCCCCCCTCGCACCGCGCGCCCTCTCTTTCTTTTGCTGCCTCTCGTGTAGTGACCCGTCTCCCCAAGCAGCGGCAGCAGCTCCTCCCGTACCAGCAGCAGGTAAGCATGCCCTCTGCGTCGCTCCTTCCGTGCCGTCCACTGCACCTACACAGGGTGCCTGGTTGCTGTAACAGCCGACCGATCAGCGCCTCACCAGTAGCGTTCACCCGCAGCTTTCTCCCCTTGCAGCGCCGCTCCAACCCCGTTCAAAGCCAGTGGTTCTCTCTCTCACACACACACACACACACACACACACACACACACACACACACACACACACATACACACACACACACACACACACACACACACACACACACACACACACACACACACACACACACACACACACACACAACTCGTCACCCTGTGACCCAGACTGAAAGTCCTCAAGTAGACTGTTACTATGAAGAAACTCACAGAGCTGACTGGAGACAACCTTCTCTAAGATTTTAGAAATAAAAGAGAGGTTAGATATTGGTCTGTAGTTAACTAAGGAGCCTGAATCAAGAGTTGGCTTTTTAAGGAGGGGCTTAATTACTGCAACTTTAAACAGTTGTGGCACATAGCCTGTCAGTAAGGACGCATTAATCATCTTTAGAAGAGGGGTGGTGACTGAAGGAAAGACTTCCTTCAACAGCCATGCTGGGACAGGGTCCAAGAGGCAAGTTGATGGTTTAGCCGAAAGCACTGTTGAGACCAGCTCCGACAAGTCAATAGATACAAAGCGGTCTAAGAGTATTTTTGGTCTAAGAACCGTTTCCATGATTTCGCCGACAGCTGGAGATTCTACCCTGTTTGAAAGCACAAGGTTACTAATTTTATCTCTAATCTTTAATATCTTATCATTAAAGAAGCTCATGAAGTCCTCACTGCTAAGCGATGGAGGAATGCGTGGCTCAGTAGAGCTATGACTGTTTGTCAGCCTGGCTACAGTGCTGAAAAGGAATCTTGGATTATTTTTATTCTCTTCTATAAGCGATGAATAATAAGCAGCACGCGCAAGTCGCAAGGCCTTTCTATATTCGTTTAAGCTATTTCTCCAACGAGAACAGGACTCTGTTGTTTTAGTTGAGCGCCAAATTCTTTCTAATTTCCTCGATTTTTGTTTGAGCTCACGAGTTTGAGCATTACACCACGGAGCTGAACTCTGTCGTCTAAGAGTCCTCTGTCTAAGCGGAGCGACTGAGTCGAGAACCGCTTGAAGAGAGCCTGTAGTATCAGCAACAAGCTGATCAAGCTGAGAGGGAGCATAGGAGCTCCCTGCTACAGTAGAGGACGACACTGAATTCAAGGCAGCTGGAGTAGCTTCCTTGAAAATGCATACGGCTGAATCAGACAAGCTCCTTGTTAAGATATTTTTATTGACTGGCGTAAAGTCAGAAAAAAAGAACTTAAAAGTGACTAAGAAGTGATCGGACAGAAGAGGATTCTGTGGGACAACCGCTAAATTGACAGCTTCCAGGCCATGTGCCAGAACAAGATCTAGGGTGTGATTAAAGCGGTGAGTGGGTTGGTTCACAGCCTGTGTGAAACCAAAAGAATCTAATACTGACATGAAAGCGGAACAAAGACTGTCATTATGAACATCTATATGAATGTTAAAATCTCTGACGATGAGGATTTTATCTGAAAGAAGGACGATGCTGGACAGAAACTCAGAGAAATCGGATACAAATTCAGAGTAAGGGCCAGGAGGCCGGTACACAATAATAAACAATACTGGTTGCGCAGTTTTAGCATCTGGATGTGTGAAACTTGGAAAAAGACTTTCAAAAGAGCTAAAGCCTCGCTTAGGTCTAGCATAAATATTAAAAATAGAATCAAAGATTGCTGCCACACCCCCCTCCTCGCCCTGTGTCTCGGGGGATGTGGGTATTAAGGTGACTGGGAGGAGTGGACTCATTTAAACTAAGATAATCACCCTCACACAGCCACGTTTCTGTCAGAGCCAGAAAATCAATATGATAATCTGATATTAGCTCATTAATTAAAATGGCTTTAGAAGATAAAGATCTCACATTTAATAAACCACATTTAACTTTAACGTCATGTGATTCAACTGCATGTGCAGTTTTGATTTTATAAGATTTTTATAATTTACTCTTTTATTATTTTTAATGTTACAGGTAAAGGGTCTTGGTCGGGGAACAGACACAGTCTCTATGTTACAGGAGTGGCTGGGAAACGGCTCTAAGGGAAACGCAGAGGGGCGTGTAGGACTGCAGCTCTGAATTGTCAGATTGGCAGACTAATAAAATCAGCGAGACTCCTTGTTAAACGAGATGCTGTCTCGGCTAATCAGACCAGGTTTGCCCCAGAAAGATTTCCAGTTGTCTATGAACCCCACGCCATTATCTGGACACCATCCTGACAGCCAGCGATTGAATGAGAAGATGCAGCTAAACATCTCATCATTAGCCCTATTCGGCTATTACGGAGTCCGACATCTAATTTTGCCAGTTTACACACCGACTCCACATTAATCTTAGTGACTTCCGGCTGGCGACGTCGGGAGTCATTAACGCCGACATGTATTACAATCTTCTTAAATCTATGTTTATCCTTTGCCAGCAGTTTTAAATTTCCCTCTATGTCGCCCGCTCTCCCCCCCTGGAGGCATCGGACTATGGTCACTGGTGTCACTAGATTAACATTTCTGACTTGGAGTCACCAATCATCAGAGTGGTTAGCCTCTTAGCAGGTGCGTTGTTAAGTGGGACAAATCTGTTTGAAATGTGAACTTTCTATTTAGCTTTCTAAACTTTCTATTTATTTCTGGGCAGCACTGTCACCAACAGGAGCAAGACTGAGACAGCTCCTGCTACATGTGAACTTTCTATTTAACTTGGCGTGAGATTCTTAAGTTTGTGACTATGTTTCCCTCTCACAGTAACCCAGCCACTGCATCCTGGCTGCTCGGGTCTGTCGGGGGGGAGGCTAAGCTTGGACGGCCCACACCAGCTACAGGGGGCTGGCTAACTACTGCAGCTTCGGTGCAGAGCCGTGATTGTAGCTCAGAAACCCTCGCCTCCAGAGCTATAAATAAACTACATTTAATGCAGGTATCGTTATTCATAAAGGAGAACGAGGAATAACGAAAAATCTGACACATCAGGCAGCAACGAGCAGGAGAGGAAGAGACTTGATGGGAAGACAGTGCAAAGGAGTTAGAGGCTAATAGAAGCAACAGTGGTCAAAAATCACAACAAAAAAACTAACCAAAGTGAAAATAAACAGTGCTTAGTGTGAACTACTGTAGATTGGTAAAGTTATAGGTTAGGAAAAGAGTGAGTTAAGGAAGAAACTGTCGGGATAGAGTAACAGCTTAGCAACAGCGGTGCTACAAACAAAACAAAGGCAAACCGGAAACAACAAAACACACTCATGTGAGCGAGCAGGCGAATCCAATGTGACACTACACTCTGTTCTATCAAGAGACCCTATATTAGAGCCACCTACACGAGAGAAACAGGTGTAATTAGCCTTACGATATTCAAACGGAGGAGGAGAAGTCTCATTGCTAATAGGAGGAAATATGGATGCAAGAGGGGCACAGTTCTTAGGAGTGGCCCTGTCAAATAAAGAGGTGGATGTACTTGGTTCAATTAGATTCACTTTAATTCGTCTCAAAGGGTCCTTTCCTGGCACTTCTACGACAAGGACTAGACAAAAAGATACATGACCTTTATTTTGTGAATGAGGTGACTCCCAATTCTGCGTGATCGTGATCAGAAGGGGGTCACCACTTGTACTTTGTGCCCTTACTATTGAAGTATTTTTTCCACCATTGCTGTGCTGGGGGTTTCAACTGTCTAGGGGTCCAATTTGTCCCAGAGTAAAGTTGGACCTTTCACCAGGAATTACACCAAGAACTACTTAAGTCTCCAATACCTTTAAATGTTGAGAGTTACATGTGTGGGCCACAGAATTATTACTAAATGTGGTAACCATGTAAAGAGTTCTTGTCTGTTCCACACAACGTTGCACAAATCAAATTGGAAGGTGGTGGGTGTGCCACTGGTGTAATTGAGCTCTATTCCGGGCAAATTGGAGAGACAGTGGTCAGTATGAATGGAAAGTGCTCTTTTGTGCCAATGTATGTGTGATACTTTACCTCCAGACAGGTCTGCCACTGCTTGGTGGGTGTGGTTGCTTGAGCTATTGCTGAGGGTAGCTGGCCAAACACGCTATAAAGAGTAATCGATACCAGATTCGCTTGCCTTCTGGAAAAAGTAACATGGTTATTTATAATGCTATAAGTACAGTATATTAAAATGTTTTTTTTTACTTTTTTAATACTTTTTATATACCAGTCCCCTGCTCGATGGTTAGTCCTGGGAGCTGTTCAGGTCTTCTCTGGTTTCCGTGAGTGACCTTTGAGGCTCCTGTGCGGGACCACACTGTGTGAGGTGATACCAAGTGTCACCTTTACCCTTTGGCTTTACTGAATGACTTGTCACCTCAACCACGTGAAATGGTCCTGTCCACCTTGTCTCAGTCCACTTCCAATTGATCACCTTCAGCCACACCCACTCAGAGGGTCTCACACCCTTTCCTGAATATTCTTCTTGTCTCTGCTGGGGGTGCTGTTATTTGAGGCTCCTATAGACACTAGCACAATTGGGAGCGCTTCCACCCACTTGAGCTTTGAATCAGCACAATTCTTAGCCAGCTTTGTTTTCAGAGTCCTATTTGCTCTTTATGCCTGTCTTTGTGGTTGTGGACGATGGACTGTACCAAACTTGTGCTTTATTCCTAGTGCTTGCTCCACTAGCTGCAGATCTGAGTTTTTGAAATGTGTCCCGTTATCCGAACGGATTGATTCTTGATTGATTCTACCCACTTAGAGAACGCATCTGCAATCACAAGGATATACCTATACCCTTGCACTCTGTTTTCAGGTCCCATGTCTGAGTAGTCGATTACTATCTCCTGACCTGGTGCTGTTGGGACAGGAAATGTGCCCATGTTAGGCTTCAATGTGGGTTTGGCATTGTACTGTAGACAAAACTTACAATTATTTACAAACTCATCTATCATGCTTTCCATCTGAGGATGCCACCACGGCTCCATGTTCCTGGCTGTCTGTCTTGTTGATACATGAGACTGACTATGTGCTTCTTTTATCATGGGCTCTCCATTATTCATCAGAACACACCGCACCATTATCAAGCTACACCTGTTGCTCGAAAACTCCCACCTGTTTCTGTAAAATCTTTAAATCCTGGATTGTCAGGGAATTAGTAGGAATATTTACATCTGGGTTAGTTGTTATAACAAGACACATTAAACTACAGGCCTGGGGCTTTACTTCATAACCTGCTGCTTGCTTTGCTGCAGCTCCTGCTGCATCATTTCCTCTTGATACCTCTGTGTCTGCTTTGTTATGACTCTTACACTTTAAGATTGCAACCTTTCTAAGAGCTTCTGCCAGCCCCAGGACCACTTCGGGAGGATTCACTGGCTGTCCTGCAGCTGTCATAAACCAGAGCTGTACCATCTGGCCAGCTCATCGTGAGCAACACCATGAGCATATGCAGAGTCTGTAAATATATTTACAGTTTGTCCTACTGATAACTTCAATGCATCGACCAACGCCTTCAGTTCTGCTTTCTTGAGCTGAAGGACTTAGTAACACTCTGTTTGCCACCACACTCACGTACGTCCTTCCTGTTTGACACTCCACCACTGCATATCCTGCCTGCCGCCCTTTATCAGGGTTGCTGAAACCACATCCTCTGTTATCTGTTCATTTCATTAACACTGAAAGTGGGTGACACAATACAATGTGGGCTGTTTTTGTGATAGCTTTAGTGACTGCTGCTGTGGTTGTCCTTGTTCCACAGAATCAAGTTTTGAGCTGTAATACATTAAAACATGTGTACTTCCCCCTTTTTTCTGAAAAAGGGCAGCATTTACCACACCCCCTTTTTTCAGAAACCTCAAGATGAAATGTGAGAGAGTAGCCAGGAACAGCCAGGGAAGCTGCAGGGTTATAAGTAACTGTTTAAGAGAAATGAACTGTTGTTCTGCTTTAGGTGTCCATGTTAACTTTGAAGCGATAATGCGAAATATATATATATATATATATATATATATATATATATATATATATATATATATATATATATATATATATATATATATATATATATACAAATATATACATCCAACACCCAACATGAATCCATATAGCCAATCATGAATCCCTCCATCATGGCGGCAAGAAAAAAACCTTCTGTTAAGCAGCAGGAAATCTGGAATGTGGAGCCCAGTCTCATGATGAACAGCAAATCCACACCATGCTGTGTTGGGTGTGTGGGCGAAGGAAGGGAGGTAAGAGGAGACAAGTGGACTAAAGTAAGAACTAAAGTTAGTGACAGATCCATGAACCATAGACCTGTCGTCTGATTTATTAGAGGTTAGCCTCTTGAGATGCTACATCTGGTTTTCAGGAGGGACCTCATGTCTGAATAGTAATATGTTGCTGTAAAGCACTTTGAATTGCCTTGTGTATGAATTGTGCTCTACAAATAAACTTGCCGTGCCTTGCCTTGCCTAATAATCAATGGCATAATCAATGATGTTCATGCTGAAAATAAGAATTTATGGTAGTGATGAACTCATGGATGCCCAGACCACAAGTGCATCTCTACCATATTTGTCTCCGTTAAGTAAAGGTGTGTTAAAGGCCTCTTGAGATGTGACATCCCATTTTCAGAGGAACCTCATGCCTATGTGGTGATTAAAAATAGATACTATAGATGTATTGATCATAGATAAGGAGATCAGGCTGATATCTACATTAGAAGCTATATGATAGTGGGAATGAATGTTCCTAATGAAATGGCCAAATAATGTGTCATGTCTATGGGTGCAGTTAATGAGTCTTCATGACCCCACAGCAGCATGCAGTCTCCACCAAGGATCCCAGGCAACCTACAAGACAAGAGCCAGAGACGAGTACAGGAGCAGACAAAAGGGGCAAAAGCAGATGTGGAGAGAGATTAAGAAAGAGAGATAGAGTACAATGTGCCAGATCCCCCCCGGCAGCCTAGGCCTATTGCATCTGAACTATGAGTCTAATTTATGAACTAATTTATGGACTATAAGCTGGTCCCTAAGTGAAAGCTTTATCAAAGAGGAATGTTTTAAGTTTAACCTTAAAGGTAGAGAGGGATTCTGCATCCCGAACTGTGGTCGGTAAATGGTTCCAGAGAAGGGGAGCCTGATAACTGAAGGCTCTACCTCCCATACTACTTTTGGAGATTGACGGTACTACAAGCAGGCCAGCATTTTGGGAGCGTAATGTTCTAGAGGGGTTGTATGGCACTACAAGCTGTCTAAGATAAACTGGGGCTTGTCCACTGAGAGCTTTATAGGTGAAAAGGAGAATCTTGAATTCTATTCTATATTTTACAGGAAGCCAATGCAGAGAAGCTAATACAGGAGTAATGTGGTCTCTTCTCCTAGTTCCAGTCAGTACATGTGCTGCAGCATTTTGGACCAGCTGAAGCATCTTAAGCGACTTGCTGGGACAGCCTGAAAGCAGGGAATTACAATAGTCCAGTCTAGAGGTAACAAAAGCATGGACTAGCTTTTCAGCATCGCCCTGGGACAGGATAGGCCTGATTTTAGTGATGCTACGAAGATGAAAAAAGGCTGTTTTTGAAATTTGCTTCATGTGAGGGTTAAAGGATAAATCCTGATCAAATAGGAGGCCCAGATTTCTAACCGTTGTGCTTGGTGCCAGGCTAATGCCATCTATGTCAATTAAATCACTAGAGAGAGCTTCTCTAAGGTGTCGAGGGCCCAGCACAATGATCTCTGTCTTGTCTGAGTTATGAAGGAGAAGACTCATCTGTAGCTGCACACCTGTGACAAAGCGTTCTCCTGCGATGTGTGCGGGGCAGGCGCGGCTATAGCTCACCACCTGAAGACACACAGACGCAGCCACTCAGAGGGAAAGCCCTTCAGTTGTGTTCAGTGTCAGAATATTTTCTCCACACAGGCCAGCATGAAGTGAACGCACATCAGAGAGAAACTGTTTATCTGAGAGGTCTGAGGGAAGAGCTTCAGCGTCTCACAGAACCTTCTCCGGCACAAACGCGTCCACAGCAGAGAAGCCTTTTGAGTGCAGCGTCTGCGGGAAGAGGTTCAGTCAGAACAGCAACATGAAGGCTCACCAGTTGGTTCACACGGCACAGAAACCGCTCAGCTGCTCCGCCTGCAGCAGGAGCTTCTCCTCCATGAGGAGCCTGAAGGAGCACAAGTGTGTGAGCAGTGTATGAGCGCTGGAGTCAGACAGACTGTCAAAAAGAGACAGTGTGTGGCTGAAAATGTACTCAAACACATGGTGGAGTGTTTATTTATTTCTTTAATCTTTTGCAGGATCGCAATAAAGTTTTTCTTTAGATTTATATTCTCTGGATACTTCTTTTATTTCAAACCTCTAACCCTCAAACTGATGTGAGCTGTCGCTGCTCTGAAGCTGAGCTCATCCTGAAGGTTAATGTGAGGGGAAAGAAGCTCATGCTGAGAGTCTCTGTGTTCTCTGAGTCCCTGCAAGAAGATCACTGAAGAATTTGAGATTCTTTTTCAGCAAAGAGCAAAAAATAATGAGGCGTTACTTCAGGTTTTCTTGGGCTCTGAGAAGACACAAGGATTGAAATTTGACGGCGTGTGCATGAAGACAGAAGTTGCATTTTGCTTCATTTGAAAGTGTTTGGTTTCCAAAGTTAACTTTTCTTAGATCTTCCAGATCTCAGAGATCTCAAATTCACAGAGGCTGAGTTTAACTGAAAGTATGTTACTGTCACGGTTTATTTCTGTCAGAGATAAAACCCTAATTTATTTTGTTTATTATAAAAAAACAAGATCCTGAACTTTGGCTTTGTCAAGACTATCATTAACTGCAGTAAATAAAACACTTTATGGGCTTTTTTTTTCTCTTTTTAAAACTAAACAGTCTTCAGCCCATGCCAGACTTTACTTCGAGGACAATACAATCAGTTTTGATTTCTAGTGTTTTGTTGTGTTTTGTTTTGTTTTTCTTGTAGAAGTTTTCATTTTTTAGATAACTCATTTAGACTGTATCATTAATTTGAAGTTGAATTATCTGAAAGCCAGTTTCAGCTTTTATAAATTAAGATTAATCATTCAAATCCTCACAGTGTTTCAGAAACACTGTGAGTGAGAAAGCCAGAGTTTCTGACCTCATTTAGTCCAGCCAAAAATTGTTGTCCTTATACATGATTGAACAGACTTTTTTTTTTCAAGCTGAAGAGGATGAACTGCTTCCTGTACTTGATTCTTCTTACCTTTGTCTCTGCAGGAGTACCGCTTTAAAATGAAACTGTGAAACTTATCTCTAAGCTACGGAGCCCCCTAAGGGTCAAGGCAAGTTTTTTTTTTTTTTTTAGGAATACTTTTGCGTTCCCTCGCAATGCGTCCCTTCAGTTCCTTGTGAGCTCTGTTTACTTTCGCTTGTGTGAGTTAGCACTGCCCATTGAGGTGCCCCGGCTTGAAGTCACACATGTAAACTGTTGCCTAGAGTAGTAGTTAGAGTATCTAAGATGACAACCAGATGTCACCCGGTGTCTTGTTAATGCATTTCTTAATGATATAGCGATAGAGCGATACCTCAGTGCTTGTTAAAACAAGTTAGCTAACGTTAGCTGAGCTGTAACGTTTCGCTGCGGCAGATATTCCTGTCACCAGGAGCCTAAAGAACCTTTATACATTTATATTTTCTATAGCTACAGTTTGCAGTTAAAAAGAGGACTTCAGCTCAGTTTGGCCTTTTAGCATAGCACAGCTTGTGTATTGTTACTCTGGCATGATAGCAGTAAATCCACCTTTGTTAACGCCATTAGAGGCGTGGACAACAAGGATGAGAGAGCTGCTCCTACTGGATATGTGGAAACCACCATGGAGGTTAAAGATTACTCCCATCCAAATTTTCCCAGTGTCACCCTGTGGGATCTTCCTGGTATTGGTACCATGAACTTTACAGCTGCAGAGTACCTGAAGCAGGTTAGATTTGACAGGTTTGACTTCTTCATCATCATCTCATCTGAGCGCTTCACAGAAAATGATGTGAAGCTGGCAAAGGAGATTCAAAAGATGGGGAAGAAGTTCTACTTTGTTCGCTCAAAGATAGACGATGACACACACACACACACACACACACACACACACACACAGAGTCAAAAAGCTCATCTACATCTTTTTCTGTCTTTTTGTGTCACAGGTCTTCAGGATCAAGGTTTCAGGTCTCCTCAGGTCTTCCTGGTGTCCAGCTTTGACCCAGAGCTCTATGACTTCTCTCTGTTAACAGAGACCCTGGAGAGAGAACTTCCTGAACACAAGAGGACCGCCTTCCTGTTAGCCACGCCCAACACCAGCCTGAAGGTGATCAACAGGAAGAAAGAAGCTTTTCAGGACAACATAAAATACTGTGCCACTCTCTCTGCAGCTGTAGCAGGTGCACCAGTTCCTGGTCTCTCTGTTGCTGTTGATGCCGGCCTGCTGGTTGGTGTTGTCAACCAATATGTGAATGGGTTTGGTCTTGACCGTCGATCTCTGCAGAGATTAGCCAAATGTACAGGGGTCCCTTTCGATGAATTGACCAAAGTCATCAAGTCACCACTGGCGTTGGAAAATGTAACTCCTGATCTCATACTGAAGTCGCTTGCTCAGTGTTCCGGCATAGCTGCTGCAATGCTCGCAGAGGAAGCAACTAGATGGATTCCCATAATTGGGATCATGACATCAATGAGCCTCTCTTTTACCACAACCTACAAAGGTCTTTACTTTTTCCTTGACATGCTCGCTGAAGACACACAGAGAGTATTTCAAAGGGCCCTGGGTCTGAAAACCACAGAGTGAGAAACCAGCCACCTTTAATTCAAGCTTGTGTAAAGCTCCTGAAATTAACAGGAAAGATTAAAGAAAACAGAAATAATTAATTCTTCGGTTGATTCGTGTATTTCCCTCTAAATACAAGTATAATTTAGTCTATTATATGCAGGTGTCTTTATGTAGAGCTGGGTAACTTCCCTTTAAATCACATTCTAAAAATGTTTTGGTGTTCTGATAATTCAATTCTTTCTTTCTTTCTTTCTTTCTTTCTTTCTTTCTTTCTTTCTTTCTTTCTTTCTTTCTTTCTTTCTTTCTTTCTTCGTTGTTGTATTTCTGAGGTTTTAAACCAGTTGTGATTTTGCTTGTTCCAGTTTGTGGCACCTGTGGGATGATGATGAGTGTTTACTGTCATCCAGTGGTCAGAGTGTAGAATTACACCACATTGTTATCACCACATTGACAATACAGGCATTACATGTAAAGTTTATCACCATATCTCAAATATAATGCTCTTGTGTTCAATAAACATTTACTACTCATGTTGTTGCATTATCTGATTTATTTATCACACGACACACGTGTTTATAATAAATATCTAAAACCTTTTTATGTAACTGATCTCAAAATGAGATAAACATCTTTGAGTGCTGTCTAAGTCTTGTATACACACTTTTATAGGCTATCTTCTCTATGACAAACACCCTCAGAGCTTTCATTATCATTGACAAACACTATTCAGATTGAGGGACTGCAAGTTGACAAAGATCAGCTGTGCTTCTCTGGCCTCTGCGCTGAAGTCCAACCCCACAGGATTCTTCCCATTTATTTCTTTTCATTTTGAAACGTTCACTTGCAATTACTCCATGCGCATCACTGAGACCAGTTCAAGCAACCAGTTTCTAAGGCACGGTGAAGTTGGTGTCTGCCAGTCTTTCCAGATCATTTTCTTTCCTGCTACCATGCCCACCAGAAAAGCTGTTTGGATATGCAAAAGGAGCAATGAGCAATCCTCTGAAGTTCTAAAGAGAGCCAAGCTTCAGTCAGGAAAGAGAGACCTCTGATAAACCACAGAGACGAATGAAAAAATTCTAGATCAGAACTGATAAATTAATGGACAGTCCCAAAATAAATGCAGTAAAGTATCATCTTTTCAATAACATTGGTCACATATTGGAGAGACAGAGGGATAGAACTGATCAAACATGACTTTAGAATAATGAAAACAGTGACTGACTTTGAACTGATTTCACCTGTGTCTACTGTTTACTGAAAAAAACACACTAAATTTTTTAGTGTAAAATTACAGTAATATTAACTAGAATAACAAAAGTGTATCTAAATCTGATTACCAACACTGCCTTTAAGCTTACGGTTTTAGGTTATTACAAAAAAAAATATATGTTAATGTAGTCTGACCCCTGTGCATCTGCCACCACCAACCTGAGTTTGATTCCTAGGTGTCCCGTACATGATGCAAACAGAAACCGTGTACTGTGGTTTTCATCAAACCCTTGGTGTTGCTGATAATGCTGTGTGAGTCTCATGTGTTTCTGTTTCCTGTGAGAACATAAACTCGTGGAGCACTTTTTCATGCTATTGATATGCTATACAGGAAGTCAGTACAACAGGATAACAAGTTCCTGGGTGTCAACATAGATGACAGACTGAACTGGAAGGTCAACACACAGGCTGTGTACAGGAAGGGGATGAGCACACTCTACTTTGTGAGCAAGTTGAGATCCTTTAACCATCAGTGTTGTTAGACATGGGCTTCCGGGGCTGTAGCACCGAATGCCAGTGTCCCTCCAGTGCTTTACATAATAACTGGCCCGCTGTGCCGGATGCACAGCTGGAAGGCTCTTGGTCAGCTGACTGCGCACTCCATGGGCCAGTTAAAGTAATGCCTTTAAAAATAAAGATATCATCACATCATTTTCATATGATAGCTTACTGTTGTTTTGTCAGTGATCAGTGTGTGAGATCATGTCGTTATTGATCGCTTCAGGGAACATTCCATGTCTGTTCCTCAGCACACGCTGGTGGGCGTGAAGGATGAAAGACTGTTGCTGTCTCTGCCCCTTTACCTCCAGTGCACTAAAGACACCAGATTAAACAATACCGATGCAGGCTTTAACTCGTTCATTTCACTGGTAAAATATTTTTAAAACCTTTGCGTTCAAAAGCCGAGCAAGGTCCCTCAAAATGTTAAGAAACAACAACAACAACAACAACAAAACAACAACAACAACAATAACTACTGGAACAGTTTAGGGATGACATCAGAGAATATGAAAACAAGAGGCAGAGGAAATTTCAGTCACTGGCGAGACAGCTGGAGTTAGCCGGGACATGATGCAGACAATAAATTCATCTTATGCCAAAGCTGCTGATCAGTGATAAGCAGACAAGTAATTTGAGAAAAGATAAGGTGCTGAAACGCCGTAACTTGTTTACTATCTCCTCTGGACTGTTAAACCTCAAAGGCGTTGACTGGAAACCTGTATAATAATCATACTTGAGGGCTGTGGGGAAGAAAGTGCAGGGGCAACATCGGCTGTGCATAGTGATGCCTTTAATGACCATTCATCAACATCGGAAAAAGCACATCGAACTAACCTGACACCTTTACATCACTGTCAAAACAAAATCACCCTGAGCAACCTTAAAGTGGCAGCGCAACACGTTTGCATTCATAAAAGAATTCAGTGATAAAAAATAAAATTCAAATCAAATAAGGACTATTTAGTGAGAATTAAAATTTATCATCTCATCTTAAATGAGTAAGAATGAATTCATACTGTTTTCTTATTTGTAATTAAATCAGGAGATCAGCTGATTATTATCATTAGGGGATCACTTAGTATTGCTTAGGCCTGTCTACATCATATAAGCACAACACGGTTTAACAGTAAAACATAAATATACACTCCTGATCAAAATTTAAGACCAGTTGAAAAATTGCAAGAATCCACATTTTGCACTGTTGGATCTTAAGGAGGTTCTAGGTCGTGCTTCAAAATGCAAAAAGAAGAAATGGGAGTGAGACAAGAAAATATTATAGAGTAAGCAATTTATTTCAAACAACCATTAAACTGAAATTTTTTCATTCGTTCATTATCTATTCCGCTTCTCCTGTTCAGGGTCACGGGTGGCTGGAGCCTATCCCAGCTGGCTAAGGGTGAGAGGCAGGGTACACCCTGGACTGGTCGCCAGTCAATCACAGGGCTGACACAGAGAGACAAACAACCTTTCACACTCACACTCACACCTACGGGTAATTTTAGAATCACCAAATGACCTGATGAGCATGTTTTTTGGACTGTGGGAGGAAGAAGGAGAGAACCTACGCATGCACAGGGAGAACATGCAAACTCCACACAGAAAGGCACACCGTGCCCGAACCTGAATTCGAACCGGGGACCTTCTTGCTGTGAAGCAACAACACTAACAGCTGCTCTACCATGCAGCCTGCAATTTTTTCAACTGGTCTTAAAATTTTGATCAGGAGTACATCCATATGTGTGTATATATATATATATATATATATATATATATATATATATATATATATATATATATATATATATATATATATATATATATATATATATCAAAAGACAAACCAAGAATCAAAAATAACCACCCTTAGTCTTTATTTTTTTTAAAAAACACAAATGTACAATCTTACTGTTTTCAGGACATTTGAGTGTTTTTTTGTTTTTGTTTTTGTTTTTTTTAAGGAAAAAGTGAAAGAACTGTTAAGATCTCCCAGTTCTTTGGACAAACACCTCCCAAGAATCACTCGAACAACAGGAGCTATCTGTCTGTCCACCAGCTAAACACACATTGTCCCTGAGATTGTATGAGAACACAACGTAAGACGAGATAAAATGCTGAGCTAAACCAACGACATAACAAGACAGTGATAACCAAATCAGAAATATCCTAACAGAACAATGACAAATTTCAAACCAAAAAAATACAAATGAACCTGTTGTAACTAACTGTACATAAAGCCATTGATGCTACCTGATAAACTGAAATTATTTTTCTGTCCAAAGCAAAATTACATTATAGTGTGTTTAAGTTCCATTTTTCACATTAAAAACTGATTTCAAAGTCTATATAAAACATACTTTGGGTTGTTTTTGTTTGTTTTTTTCAAACATTTTAGCTGATAAGAGTAACTGTGTGTGTGTGTGTGTGTGGGGGGGGGGGGGGGTCATTTCCTTGCAGCAAATGCTGGATTTTGAAAGCCTGAGCCCTTACCCTAAACACACCAGTTGAGCTTAACACCAGTGATGCACACCTATCCCACTTATAACCTCTGTTCAGAACCCTTACCCCTCATGACATCATCAGCTGTGTGGTCCATGGTAACACATCATTTCCATTCATTTTAATGGGCCAAAAAAAGGTAAAATACTGAATATTTTAAAAAAGGAGGAGAACAAAAAAACGTATGGAAGAATAAGCAGAATACATCTTGATTTCTTTATGATACAAAGCTGTGCTCAGCATTTCAAAACAACAAAACCCAGAGGAGGGAATAAGATGACAAGCCTTCTCACACAGTACACATATAAGGGGTGTTGCTGGCAGTGTAAAACTGTCCTTTGCAGTTGACAAGGTGAAAGACAGCATCAGTGTTTAGGCTTTTATCCATAAACTCTAACAGTATTTGTAAGCTGTTAGCTCATGAAAAATTTTGACTTTTGAACTGTACGGTCTACCCTGCTCAGTGCCGGCTCAGGTTGTCTTTTCTCTGCATTCACATTAGAAGCACAAAAGTACATTGACAGGTTTTTAAAATGTGTGTGGTTTGCTTGTCTGGAGTGTATTTCAATTTAAAGTTCAGGGAAACCCACAGACACAACTTACCTTTGGACCATCAGCTGATGTCTGACAATGTCTCCACCAGATTATTCTTAATCATTGTCCTGAGAACCCTTCTGGTTAACTCCATACACTGTGTACTGTAGGTCCCTAACATGAGATCCACCAGCTCCAGCATGTCTTTTGTTACGACTGACGTCATAAGTTTTTGTGGTGTATACTCTCCTGTGCCGGTGTTCTGTGTATTATGTAAATTAGTGTGTGCCACAGCCAGGCGGTGACTGGGGGAGTGTTTTGGTGCAGGACCTGATTGGTTGCAGCCGAGGATCGCACCTGCTATTTAAAGAGCCAAGATGGCGGACGCGTGCGGGCAGCGGCATTTCCTCATCTCCCTCCTCTCCCAACCAGTCACATGTTGCTTTGTTTGCACCAACCTTTGTTTAATATCTGTTGAGTGGTAGGGGTGGACTGCCACTTTGGTTTAACTCAGTTTTCTCCTGTTTATTTAGTTAGGGAGGTAAGTCTTTGTCATTGGTTTCTCCTGAGTTGTTAGGTTATTTCATTACTTTCTAGACGGAATTCATTTGTTTGTTATTTTGGCCTTAGTCCACCCTGAAGTCTGATTCAGTTATATTATTTCGTTATTGTGAATAAATACATATTATTTTACCATACTACCAACACTGTCTTGTGGCTACTTGGGACTTGAGGGAAGATGGGGGCCTTTCATGTTATGTCTCAGACACCCCTAGCTGGGGCGTAACATGAATTGGGGGCTCGTCCGTCTTTTTCGCACGCTTTGTTTCAAAATAAGTTCGGTGAGTATTTTTTTTTGTTTGTTTGCCTCTGGTTGGCGGTGGTTGTTAGTGTGTGGGGGGGAATTATGGAGTTTTCTCTGGATGACTTTGTGGCCAGCCCTTCTTGGGAAAAAATTGAGAAGTATAAAAAAGCTGAGCTGGTAATTGTGGCCGATTGTTATAAGGTGTATGTGCCATACAGTGCCCGGAAAGCAGAGCTTAAACAGATTTTGTGTGAGGGGTTGGTGGAGCAGGGTGTGCTACCCAAACTAGCGGCTGACACGGCTGGTGATGCGGTTGCTGACGCCCCGGTAGCGGAGATGAAAGCAGCGGAGGCTGCTGGTGTGTGCGCTGCTAGTGAGCAGCTTGGGTTGGTCACTGACCCAGCTGTAGCAAACATGACCACAGAGGATCTCCGCTTGGCAGTGGCGTATCCAGGACATTTTTACCGGGGTGGCCAGAATGGTACACAAAGTTAAATTGGGGTGGCATATATATATATATATATATATATATATTTATATATATATATATATATATATATATATATATATATATATATATATATATATATATATATATATATACACATATATATATATATATTAGGGCTGTCACTTTTAAAAAAAAAAAAATCACATAGAACGAATATAAAATGACCCATTATTGGGTCGTGCTCTCCTTAACAACAGGACAAAGCTCCAACACCTTTGAATAAGACGATAAGGTAAAATGTATAACTGATACTCATACTAATTTTGTTATTATTTGACAAAAAATACAAGTCTATCAACTTGATCGGCGTCAAGTGTGACTCTTTTTGTTTCCAATATTACCTGCACTGTACAATTCACGCACGAGCACGCGCACATGATCGCCGTGAGCGCTCCTCTCGACAGTTATTTAAACAATAATGGGGCGTCAGAGGGCTGTGTGGGACCAAAACAACTTAACATGAGCCAAAAAGTCTCTAAAGTTATAATCCTGTTCTCTGTCTCACTCTACTGACTCTGATCAGACCGCGCTGCATGTAAAACGTTTTTGATGGACGCTTCATGGTGACGTAGGCGAGCCGTGCGCGCGCCCGAAGTCTGCTTTATGTTGGAGTAGTGTCCACAGACAGACCAGCGGAGGAGCGGCGCTTGTTTGAACGTGAAGCTGCGGGTTGTTGTCTGCAGACAGAGGAGTTTCCTTCACATAGGCTGACATCTGAAGGATACCACAGATATTCAGATGGAGAATTAGAATTCCAATATGAACTTTTCACCTCATATTCGAACGAATATTCGAAGCGTTTCTCTTGTTTCTTGTGTTGACGAACTTGGCCAACTACCTATCACATCTGGGGTGGCAACAGGGGTGGCCAATGAGATTTCAGGGGTGGCACTGGCCACCCCTGGCCACTCCCTAAAATCGCCACTGCCGCTTGGCTCTTCAAATAAAAGAGGCGGAGACCACAAACAAACGGCTTGAAGTGCAAGCAATGCATCTCTGTGTCAGGGCCCTTGAGCTAGAGCGAGGAGCCCCCGTTGCTTCCACCCCGGTGTCTCTTAATCATGATACTGCTTCTGCTCCTGCTTTTGACATAAATAAGCACATTGCACTAGTCTCTTCGTTTCGTGAGTCCAAAGTAGACTCCTACTTCAGCGCCTTTGAGCGAATAGCTGCAGCGCTTAAATGGCCCAAGGAGTTCTGGTCACTTTTGTTGCAGTGTAAGCTTGTGGGGAAGGCCCAAGAAGTCTGTGCCAGTCTGTCCATTGAGGACAGTCTGGATTTTGACACATTAACCCCTAGCTGGGGCGTAACACTTTGTTCTCCAGTTCACTCCTTGAGATGCTCGGGAGGCCTGCAGGAACCCCCATGTCCTGCAGATACCACTTGAACTTCTTGAATTCTTCCTGTTTAAAATCCTCCAGTTTTTAAAAGCCTGCCTCGGTCTGTGGGGCCGACTGTTACTGCCTAATGAAATCAAAGTAAAAAAAAAAAGAAGAAAAATAAAAAAAGAGGTATTTGATTGTTCTGTTATGGCTGAAGATATTTTTGCTTTTGCTTAAAATACCTTACAGTAAAAACAATCTCAAATGTTCCAGAACTTTACACTTGGAATCATTTTGAAAAGCTATTTTTGAATATTAAATCATTTGTTTCACAGTTAAAATTATAAGACGTCAGACCTGCTTCCTGTTGGTTAAACTTTGTGTTGTGCAGCTGGTGACAGAACTTGCTGCCAGAGGACTGATCTTGATCAGTGGTATAAAAATTGCATTCATTTTAAAACCTCAGTGTATGCAGCATCTCACCTTCTGAGGCAGGATTTTAATGGTCATCTGAAATAAAAAGGACAACAAATCAAAACATGGAAAGCTGATACAACCCAATTCCAATGAAGTTGGGAAGTTGTGTAAAACAAATAAAAACAGAATACAATGATTTGAAAATCCTGTTTAACCTATATTTAGTTGAATATGCTTCTGTTCAAACTGATGAAATGTATTGTTTTTTTTCTTTGCAAACATTCACTCATTTTGAATTTGATGGCTGCAACACGTTCTTAAAAAGCTGGGACAGGGTCAAAAAAAGACTGGGAAAGTTAAGGAATGAACAGGTTCATTGGAAACAGGTGAGTGTCATGACTGAGTATAAAAGGAGCATCCCTGAAAGGCTCAGTCGTTCACAAGCAGGCAAGGGCAAAATTTGTGAACAACTGCATGAGCAAATAGTCCAACAGTTTAAGAACAATGTTTCTCAACATACAATGTCAAATAATTGATGGATTTGATCATCTACAGTCCATAATATCATCAAAAGATTCAGAGAATCTGGAGAAATCTCTGCACGTAAGCAGCAAGGCTGAAAACCAACATCTTTTTACTACTACTAATAATAATATTAATGATAATAAGAATAAAAATAAACATTTTTAAGCCCCTTTCAGGTCACCCAAGGTCACTTTACACAGATAAATCGTTCAAACTACAATATTTTTATTATCAGAATAAGCTAAAAGATAAGCAATCGAAAAAAAAGCATGGTAAAACATACACAATAAAATACAAAGAATAGCAAGTTGAGCTAAGAGAAATCAGGGAAGGCTTGTGTAAAAAGATATGAGTCTTCAGTTTGGTTTAAAAGGCAGTAAAGGTTGGGCACGGATGCAGTTCTTGAGGTCCATCGTTTGGGACCAGCTACACTAAAGGCCCTGTCACCCATAGCGCAGCGCAGAGCCTGGAGGAGGGAACAGAGAGGAGCAGGGCTTCAGAGGAACGTAGAGGATGACTAGGGATATATGAACAGAGGAGGTTTGATACGTGGGTGAGGTGGGAGCAGGCCGTGGAGAGATTTGTAGACAAGCAGGGTTATTTTGAAGGTGATCCAGTGTTTGACTGGGAGCCAGTGGAGATGATAGAGTGTGGGGTGAGGTGATCCCATGTCTGTTTATGACAAAGCATTCTGGCTGCTGAGTTCTGGACAAATTTGGTCTTTGTAAGGTTGCTGTGGGGAGGACAAGGAGGAGAGCACTGCAGTAATCCAGGCAGGTAGTGATGAAGGCATGTTTATAAGTTTCTCTGCAGTCGTGAGACTGAGGGAGGGGCAAGGTCTAAATGTTTTTAAGTGAAAAATGGCAGATTTAGTAATATTTTTGATGTGTGAGCTGAAACAGAGGGTGGAGTGAAGTGTGACACTGAGGTTTTTGACTGTAACAAATGAAGTGATGAAACCGAAATCCAGTCCTTAATTTCATGTAACAGTCAGTCAGTGGATGAAGATTTGTGTGTCATCAGCATAACAGTGAAAGTTGAGGCCATGTTTTCTAAAGCTCTGTCCTTGGGGAAGAATGTAGATTATAAAAAGAAGTGATCCAAGGACTGAATCTTGGGGGACACCTTGGGTGAGGATGGAGGTGTTGACTGAAAGTTGCCAATAGATACAAACTGTTGTTGTTCAGTGAGGTAAGACTTGGACCAGTGCAGTGGGGGGCTAGTGATGTGTAGTAGAGTTCCCAAATGGTTGAGAAGAAGGTCATGAGACACTGTATAAAAGGCAGCAGTGAGTTCTAGGAGTATGAGCAGACTGATGTCACCAGAATCAGGCGTTAGCAGCAAGTCATTTATGACCTTGTTCAGGGTGGTTTCTGTACCACCCTGTACCAGACTGAAACCCTTTGTGTAAAAGATATTACCACGTGGGCTCAGGAGAAATTCTGAAAACCATTGTCAGTTAACACAGTTCATCACTACATCTACAAGTGACAGTTCAAACTCTACCATGCAAAGACAAAGACATATATCAACAACACCCAGAAACACCGCCGGCTTCTCTGGACCCGAGCTCATCTGAGATGGACTGACGCAAAGTGGAAAAGTCTGCTGTGGTCTGACGAGTCCACATTTCAAACTGTTTTTGTAAATCATGGACGTGGTGTCCTCCAGGCCAAAGAGGAAAAGGACAATCTGGATTGTTCTCAGGTCAAAGTCTCAAAGCCAGCATCTGTGATGGTATGGGGGTGTGTTAGTGCCCATGGCATGGCTAACTTGACCATCTGTGAAGGCTCCATTAATGCTGAAAGGTACATACAGGTTTTGGAGCAACATATGCTGCCATCCAAGCCACGTCTTTTTCAGGGACGTCCCTGCTTATTTCAGCAAGACAATGACAAGACACATTCTGCACCTGTTACAACAGCGTGGCTTCGTAGTAAAAGAGTGCAGGTACTAGACTGGTCTGCCTGCAGTCCAGACCTGTCTCCCATTGAAAATGTGTGGAGCATTATGAAGCACAAAACACAACAACAGAGACCCCGGACTGTTTATCAACTGAAGCTGTTCATCAATCAAGAATGGTAAAGAATTCCACCTCCAAAGCTTCAACAATTAGTGTCCTCAGTTCACAAACACTTAATGAGTGTTGTTAAAAGGAAAGGTGATGGAACACAGTGGGAAAAATGACCCTGTCCCAGCTGTTTAGGAACATGTTGCAGCCATCAAATTCAAAATGAGTGAATATTTGCTAAAAAAAAAAAACAACAACCAATAACTTTGATCAATTTGAACAATAAATATCTTTTCTTTGAAGAATTTGCAAATCTTTGTGTTCTGTTTTTGTTTATGTTTTAAACAGTGCTGCAACTTTGCTGAAATTGTGGTTGTATTTTAGTTCATCTGTTGCCTATTATATTTCATTTTATAATGTTTAATAACCACCAACCTTTTCTGACATCACAGGTCGACACTGGCTCAGACTGAACCTCCTTCTTCTTACTCGTGTAAGTGAGTGAAAGTTGGAAGTCTCTGTTTGGTTTCTCTATGAATACTTCATAGAAATTTGGGTCTTGGTTGTCATACCTGAGGGTGATTTTCTGTGTAAAAACACAAGACATCAGATATCAAAGTTAAATCATGTGACACACGAATGGAAGGGAAGGGTTTTTCATTGACAGTGTGACAATATGATTTACATTCTGTGTAATTTATATAGTTTTGATTTGAGAATGATAGTTCTGTAAAACAAGCAATGTGATGAAAAAAATTCTTCCTTTAAGAGTACCAGGCTTTGAGCAGGAGGCAGTGTGGAGCTGTGTCTCTCCTATGAACTCTCTTCAGTTTGAAAATAAAAATACTAATAATTTTTTCTTCAGTTTTTATCCTTATCCTCATCTGTTTTTGGTACTCCACAACATTTAAACACTCATCGATAACTGCAAAGGACCTGTGGGACAGATTGCCTTCATTATGTACAGATACACACCTGATGACAAACAGTACCTGTGGGGTAATCTTTGCTGTGTTCATATCTGCTTTGAGTCTAAATCCTTTCTGCATTTTTAGGTACTTGTCCGGCCGTGGCTTCTTGATTGTCTGAAATCTTTCTGAGAATTCCTTCTTGTCCACAGTCTGTGAAAAAACACCACCACAACAATTGAGCAGCTGGTTCACCAAGAGGCCAAATCTTGAAAGCCAAAAGTTAAAAAATCGAAAATCAACACCGAAGTTGATCCTGTTATAGTAATGTGGTTTTCTTTTTTGTTTTGAAACTCTCAAAAGTTAATTCAATATTGTTTTTGTGACTGACCACAACATGCCATTGCAGGCTTTGGTGCCATGTTGTATCTGCTGTTGTGCATTTCAGAAAGGAAGAGGTTCAGTAACCTGTTGTAGAGCAGGATCACACGGGATCAGATACACACGCAGTTTGAGAAATGGTGTGTTGGGTTTGTAGTACATCAACACGCTACATCTTATTTTCAGTGGAAAGCCGAGTTTTATCAGAACCCCTCTTGGTGAGAAAACAGGTTCAGATAACTTGACATGGGATGGTGTGACCTCAGACACGTTTTCCACAACATCTCCACAGTCATCCATGTGAAGGACTGCAAAGCTGTCAGATATCTTGGAGTCGTCTTCTACACAAAACAAGAGCAAACAAACATCATGAGGACAAAGAATTTCATCAGCTTTCTGAAGGACTGTCAGCATGTTGGAACATCTTATGTTATTTTCTGTAGTTCCACTTACCTGTGCAGATCCAGTGTGGCAGGTACACTTCATTTAACCTTCCAGTGATGACTTTGATGTCCATTAGAGGACCTGCAGGTGTGAAATTGATGCTTTCCATCCTCTCCATGTGTCCTTCCCAAGAGCAAAAGTGGTACTGAAAGCTGACCTCCTCCTTACAGACCCAGCGCAAGCCAGAGACACTACATTCATAGTTTCCTGTTTCAGACTGCAGGCTAAGACATGGAAAAGAATAGCAGTGTGTTTGTATACAGGCTCAACAACTGTATGATACGGTGTTATAGACACAGCTGAATAAATCCTCATACTGATTGTGTCAGCCTCCAGTTGATCTAAAACATGAAGTTATTTTTACCTGTAAGTTGGCGACTCATCTCCACCAGAGCTGTTCACTCCAGGTTCCAGTTTGTTCCAGAGACTGGAGTCCGGCTGAAAGAGTCGGGAGAATTTCATATATGCAACAGCTCATAAACAAACAAACAAACAAACAAACATACAAAATTACAATAAAACTGAATGAAAATGATGTCAGGGATTACCGTACTGCGCCCACAGACCTCAGGCTCCAAGCTTCCCGACGGCCCTCATTTTAGAGACACAGAACTTTTCTTAGAGGTATATTTTACATTTTACATTCATCAGTGTTTCCCAAAGTATAAACCACTAACTCTTCCTGGTGTCTACACGCTTTGTTGCTTGAAAAGAGTTGAGAGAATTGTTCAACAGAATTAGAAGAACTGAGGCTGACTTTGGAAACGCCAGAAACACTTTTTACAGAAAGAAAACATGTTTACTGTCTGGTTCAAAAAATGGGTCCAGCCTGAACGGCTCATTTATTTTTAGGAATAAACTGTATAGAGGGGAATTTTTTTATAACTTCATTTTTCAAGGTTATGGAATTTAGAAGTTAAGCCCATATAAGTGCATAGTTGACTTGAATGACAGGCTGGCACCCTGCAGCTGCCTGAGGCTAAACATCCGTCTCTTTGTGTCATCCAAACTCTAATGAAGTTAGTCTGAGTTTAGCATTACCAGCACGGCGTTTGTCAGTGATAGGCTTCAAAACTCTGTACCAGAAACAAATGGGTGACATCATAGAGGCTACGTCCAAATTTTCTGCAGTCAACGTGTGTAACCAGCAGTTAGTGTTAAACAACCCTCAGCTGAGACTTCCCTTTTCCTGTGCTGCACTGTTGACAGTCAGGTTAGCAACTTGACAGGCAACTGTGTTCAGATCAAAAGTGAAGTGAGAATTGAACCCTGTAGACCCAAGTGCAAAATAATAGTCTTAACTGCTTGGTCCTCGAAGACAGTGAGCTCATGTTTCATACAACTCACCTTGAGATCCTGAGCTGCTTTCTGACAGCTTCTCCACCACATCCATCCTTTTAATCCTTTCTAAAACATCCTTAGTCACTTCCACACTCTGCTGGCCATAGTTCTCCACCATCAGCCTCACTGTCTCTGCTTTGTCAGCTGTCTCCAAGCTGTCTCCTGGGATTTCTGGGAAACCTTGCAGTTTTGTGTACTGCAGGACATGCTTGAACTTCTCCAGATCCCCAGGACTTAACTTTTCAAGGATTTCCAAAAGCTGCTCATGGTCTGCTGTCAGGGTCGATTCCTGATGGTGTCATTATCAGACGACATTCAACATTTTCATAAGAGTTTTAAATTACTTCAGCAACTTAATCGCTACAGAATTCTGCCAATACGTGATTCTTTGAAGAGTATTCTGTCAGCGTTTAAGCAAATAAAAACAGCAAAAAATGTGATTTAGTTTCCTAATAATCAAGACAGTTTTACAGGTTGTCCTGACTTTGATCCCAGAAGACATTTTTTAAGAATACAAAAGACAAGATCCCAAAGTTTTGTCATTTCCTTTCTCTTAAAATTTAGTAACTTTTGTTTCATCAGTTCAACCTGTTCTGCGTAAACTGTCTCCTCCATCAGCTTTGCCATTTCAGCCCTGTCTGCTGCATGAGGAGCTGAAATTGCTCAAACTCTCCAAAACTTAAGCCTCTCAGTGTTTCAAAAACTGTCCAATAAAGTGATGATGGTTCCTGACAGATTAAAAATAACAGAGCATTTATGAGCTTGATTTCCACTGTAGTGACAGAACTTTAATTCATTAGCATGAGTCCAAAGCGTGAAGTCATGTCAGTACTGTGACATTAAATATCAATCATATCAGTCTTAATGAAACTACGATGACAACAGATTTGAAAACTAAGAACAAAGTATTAATATCTCCTCTCTTTAAGCATTGATCCAAACTTTTTAAATTGTTTTATCAGGATCATTTTGTTCAGGTAACAAGGAGGACGTGAAAAGTGTGATGTGTAAAGTATCTGATTACATGTTACTCACTTTCTGGAGAGGGTCAGACTGACTTTCCCCTGAGGGAGAAATAACAGAAATTAATGTATCAAAAATTTTCACAAACCCTGAAGGTCCATGCTTTACATTATCCTGCGATCAGAAGTTAAATACAACCTTAATTCCAATGAAGTTTGGACGTTGTGTAAAATGTAAATAAAAACAGAATTTAATGATGTGAAAATCTTGTTTAACATATATTCAAGTGAATTCACTACAAAGACAAGATATTTATTGTTCAAACTGATAAAGTTTATTGTTTTGTTTTCACTCATTTTGAATTTGATGCAACATGTTCCTTAAAAGCTGGTTCAGGCTCATGTTTCCACAGTGTTCCATCACCTTTCCTTTTAACAACACTCAATAAGTGTTTGTGAACTGAGGACACTAATTGTTGAAGCTTTGGAGGTGGAATTCTTTACCATTCTTGATTGATGAACAACTTCAGTTGATCAACAGTCCGGGGTCTCTGTTGTTGTATTTTGTGCTTCATAATGCTCCATACATTTTCAATGGGAGACAGGTCTGGACTACAGGCAGGCCAGTCTAGTACCTGCACTCTTTTACTACAAAGCCACGCTGTTGTAACAGGTGCAGAATGTGTCTTGTCATTGTCTTGCTGAAATAAGCAGGGACGTCCCTGAAAAAGACGTGGCTTGGATGGCAGCATATGTTGCTCCAAAACCTGTATGTACCTTTCAGCATTAATGGAGCCTTCACAGATGGTCAAGTTAGCCATGCCATGGGCACTAACACACCCCCATACCATCACAGATGCTGGCTTTGAGACTTTGACCTGAGAACAATCCAGATTGTCCTTTTCCTCTTTGGCCTGGAAGACACCACGTCCATGATTTACAAAAACAGTTTGAAATGTGGACTCGTCAGACCACAGCACACTTTTCCACCTTGTGTCAGTCCATCTCAGATGAGCTCGGGTCCAGAGAAGCCGGTGGTGTTTCTGGGTGTTGTTGATATATGTCTTTGTCTTTGCATGGTAGAGTTTGAACTGTCACTTGTAGATGTAGTGATGAACTGTGTTAACTGACAATGGTTTTCTGAAGTCTTCCTGGGCCCACGTGGTAATATCCTTTACACAATGATGTTGGTTTTTAATGCAGTGCTGCCTGAGGGGTCAAAGGTCACGGACATTCAGTGTTGGTTTTCAGCCTTGCTGCTTACGTGCAGAGATTTCTCCAGATTCTCTGAATCTTTTGATGATATTATTGACTGTAGAGGATGGAATCCATCAATTCTTTGACATTGTATGTTGAGAAACATTGTTCTGAAACTGTTGGACTATTTGCTCACGCAATTGTTCACAAAGTGGTGGACCTTGCTCTATCTTTGCTTGTGAATGACTGAGCCTTTCAGGGATGATCCTTTTATAGCCAATCATAACACTCACCTGTGTCCAATAAACCTGTTCACCTGTGGAATGTTCCAAACAGGTGTTTTTGAAGCATTTCTCAACTTTCCCAGTCTGTTGTTGACCCTGTCCCAGCTTTTTAAGGAATGTGTTGCAGGCATCAAACTCAAAATGAGTAAATATTTGCTAACAAATAATAAAGTTTATCAGTTTGAACACTAAATGTTTTGTATTTGTTGTGTATTCAATTGAATATAGGTTAAACATAATTTGAAAATTATTTCATTAATTTATGTTTTACACAACTTAAATTAAATTTGTCATTTAGAGACATACATGTGGTTGTGTAATGAGGCATGTTTGTCTTCTTTCTCTGACCTTTGAGTCCTGAGCTGGTCCCTGACAGCCTCTCAACCAGATCAGATCTGTTCATGTCCATTAAAACCTCTTTGGTCACCTCCACAGGCTGCTGGTTCTTCATCATCTGATCCACCAGTGTCTCCAGCTGACGTGCTGGCTCTGTTTGGATCCAGTCGATCTTTGGAAGACTCCTCTGGAAGTATGTAAACTGAAGCAAGAACCTGAATTTCTGAAGCTCTTTAAAACTCAAACCTCTCAGTGTTTGTAAAATAATCCGTTCATCATTTTCCTTCACTGCCTGAAAAACACAAAGAATACAGAAAGTAAACACATGATTTCTGAACTGAGGTGACCTTCAGCTACATGTTTTACTTAAACACTGAAATGAGTATCAGCTCAGATTTACAGGTTTATCTCTGATAAAAATCCTCAGAGACAAAGTGACTCCCTCTGACATTGTACCCAAACTTTCCTGTTCACAGATAAACCACCACCTGAAAAAACCTCTGAAAACAATTTACATTTCTTTTCTTCCTTCAGAGGAGGATGAAATGAAGGCAAAAAAGCTCAACTTTAAAAACTGTTACCATTTGTTTTGCTTCATTAGATTTTAATGTACAGGGCAGAGTGTTTTCAGGAAACATCAAGGAAAATGAAATTCATGCCATGAAAAGTAAAACTCACCGTCTCCACCAGTGAAGGTTGATGTTTGTCCACAGAATGTTTCTCTGCAGAGAAAAAACAGTAAAGTCAAAGACTCAGAGGAAAATCTACTTCAACAAAGACTTTGGTTTATTTGAATACAGCTCTATTACTCTAGAAAGTGACATATATCATGTTCACTACATGAAGAGATTTCATCAACACCTTCAAATGTAGAAAACACCATAAAACTCATCCATTGATATTCCAACTCATTTTCCATGGTGACCACTAACCTCCAGGTTTTGCTTGTATAAGATGCTGATTTTTAAAGGCTCAAATTTGATTTAAAATCCACATTCATTAAAATTCATAGTCATGTTTAAAAAAAGCTCAGTCATCAATTCTTGTGATGTTTTTTGTTGTTCTTTGTCTGACCTTTGAGTGCTGAGCTGCTCTCTGACAGCATCTGTATCAGATCAGTTCTGTTCATCTTCTCTAAAACCTCTCTGCTCAGCTCCACAGATTGTTGTCCATAAGTCATCATCATCTGATCCACTGTTCCTGCTCTGTCTGTCCACATGTATGGGATGGTTCTGAGATTCTTCTGGAACACAGTCAGCTTCAGGAGCTGCTTGAATTCAATGACCTCCCTCTCACTCAAACAAAGCAGAGTTTGTAAAAGCAGCTGTTGAACAGCTGCCACTGTTGCTACCTGGAATAATCAGAACAAACATGTGACTTCATTTAGGTAAAATCATTTCTCTTTACATCTCATCAATAAAAGGACAGAGCTGGGTGTGAAGGAAGGATCAACTTTTCACAATTTTCTCACCTGATGACAGAAAGAATGAACACACTGACATTTTATTACATCCACACTGTCTGATAAATATTTAGAGTGTGACCTGAATAAATCCTCAACTCTTGAAAACAAACTGATGCAGTAAAATCTGTGAAGCACACAGTCAGGACAGATGTGATATGACTCACTTTCTGGATCAGTGCAGAGCGTTGTTCATCTGATTCTTTCTCTGAGGAGAAAAGAAGTTCACAAAAAGCTTTTGAGAGATGATTTCAGAGACTGTTAACACACACGGGTTTGAGCTGACAGAACATTCAGACTGATGACATTCATTCAGTCAGATCTATAGTTTGATATTTTTGTCTCAATGGTCTCACTTTTGGCTGTTGAGCTGGTCTCTGACAACCTCTGAACCAGATCAGTCCTCTTCATGTTCTTTAAAGTCTCTCTGGTGATCTCCACAGAGTGTTGGCTGCAGGTCATGATTATTATGAACACAGTGTCCTGATGGTCTCTTCTCTTCATTTCAAACCAAGGACTGTCAAAGGTAGATCTGATGCCCCATGTACGCTTCAGGTGTGTCATGAAGCTCTGAAGTTCGTCTTCACTCAGATCAGCCAGAGTCTCCATGAGCAGCTCTGTGACAGATGTGGCTGTTTCAACCTGGTGAATGAGAGGGACATGATCAACATGCTGAAGAGCGGTTTCTCAGCTGAAATAAAGAACCATATTTCTGTTCACACCTTATTCATGACTGTTTCAAACAGGTGAAGGAGCTCTTTGGACAAACCAACCAAAGTAATCACATGATTGACAGAACTTTCAATCCAGAAGTTTTTATCTGATTTCCAAACAGTCTGTATATCTGCACTGACTTCAATGATAATATCATGTCTTTAACATTGTTTTTAAATGAATGAAGCCTTTATTTCATCACTGTTCTGTCTTCTGTTTGACAGGATGAAGATGGTTTTGTTCAGCTCACCATGAGGACATGAAAAGTGTGTTTTGTAAAGTGTGTGTGATTTAACATTACTCACTGTCTGCAGCCAGTCCAGCACACTTTTCTCTGAGGAGAAATAAAAGAAGGAATCATGAATCTTCAAACACCATGACATGATTTGCTGGACATTGTTCTATCAGCAGCTGAATGCTGTTATCCTGAGATGACACAGGTCAGGATACTGAGTACTCAAATCCTGGATTCAATGGAGAAGAATAAAAAATCAGATCAATCAGCTCTTATTATTGTTCAGATATGTATTAATCAAAGTTTATCACTGCTAGAAACTGTATTCTCATGTTCTTTAAGTCATGAACTGAAGTCAGTTATGAACTGAGGAAAGTATAAACCTGGCTGTTTTTAATGTGCTGCTGCATTAAAGTGATTCAGCTGAAATTATTTCATCAGTTATTTATGTTCCAACTCATCAACTTCAAGGATCTGTTTTTATTGGTAAATATAGAAAAAGGAGTTTATGATCTTGGGTCAATAAAAAAATCAACATGTTACATAAAGATTAATTTATTATCTTTAAGATTTAAATATAGTAATTTGTCATTTAGAGACATACATGTGGTTGTGTAATGAGGCATGTTTGTCTTCTTTCTCTGACCTTTGAGTCCTGAGCTGGTCCCTGACAGCCTCTCAACCAGATCAGATCTGTTCATGTCCATTAAAACCTCTTTGGTCACCTCCACAGGCTGCTGGTTCTTCATCATCTGATCCATCAGTGTCTCCAGCTGACAAACCGGCTCTGTATGGATCCAGTTGATCTGTGGAAGACTCCTCTGGAAGTGTGTAAACTGAAGCAAGAACCTGAATTTCTGAAGCTCTTTAAGACTCAAACCTCTCAGTGTTTGTAAAATAATCCGTTCATCATTTTCCTTCACTGCCTGAAAAACACAAAGAATACAGAAAGTAAACACATGATTTCTGAACTGAGGTGATTAGAAAGAAACTACTCTGTGAATGAACTCAGAGCCGTGTGTGATCAGAATGTTTTCTGCAAATATAGAAATGAGTGAAACTGTGATTTTGTTGTCAGTGTCTCCTGTGGATAAATTGATGTTCTGTGTAGACATCAGGATCTGATGATATGAGACCTGTTGACTGATATCTGCCTATTGGTAAAGAATATGGTATTCACCACCAAAGAGGCCAATATGTATCTGTTGTCTTACATCAGTTTAGTAATGATACGCTGGTGAACACTATGTTGTCGCCAACTTCATTAGATTTTAATGTGCAGGGCAGAGTGTTTTCAGGAAAAATCAAGGAAAATGAAATTCATGCCATGAAAAGTAAAACTCACCGTCTCCAACAGTGAAGGTTGATGTTTGTCCACAGAATGTTTCTCTGCAGAGAAAAAACAGTGAAGTCAAAGACTGAGAGGAAAATCTACTTCAACAAAGACTTTGGTTTATTTGAATACAGCTCTATTACTCTAGAAAGTGACATATATCATGTTCACTACATGAAGAGATTTCATCAACACCTTCAAATGTAGAAAACACCATAAAACTCATCCATTGATATTCAAACTCATTTTCCATGGTGACCACTAACCTCCAGGTTTTGCTTGTATAAGATGCTGATTTTTAAAGGGTCAAATTTGATTTAAAATCCACATTCATTAAAATTCATAGTGATGTTTAAAAAAAGCTCAGACATCAATTATTGTGATGTTTTTTGTTGTTCTTTGTCTGACCTTTGAGTGCTGAGCTGCTCTCTGACAGCATCTGTATCAGATCAGTTCTGTTCATCTTCTCTAAAACCTCTCTGCTCAGCTCCACAGATTGTTGTCCATAAGTCTTCATCATCTGATCCACTAGTTTTGCTCTTTTTGTCCACATTAATGGGATGGTTCTGAGTTTCTTCTGGAACACAGTCTGATCCACTTTTCTTGCACTCATTTGTTCGTATATGCACATGTCTGAGATGGTTCTGAGATTCTTCTGGGACACAGTCTGATCCACTTTTCTTGCACTCATTTGTTCGTATATGCACATGTCTGAGATGGTTCTGAGATTCTTCTGGGACACAGTCTGATCCAGGAGCTCCTTGAATTCAGTGACCTCCCTCTCACTCAAACAAAGCAGAGTTTGTGAAAGCAGCTGTTGAACAGCTGCCATTGTTGCTACCTGGAATAATCAGAACAAACATGTGACTTCATTTAGGTAAAATCATTTCTCTTTACATCTCATCAATAAAAGGATAGAGCTGGGTGTGAAGGATGGATCAACTTTTCACAATTTTCTCACCTGATGACAGAAAGAATGAACACTTTATTACATTTTATTACATCCACACTGTCTGATAAATATTTAGAGTGTGACCTGAATAAATCCTCAGCTCTTGAAAACAAACTGATGCAGTAAAATCTGTGAAGCACACAGTCAGGACAGATGTGATATGACTCACTTTCTGGATCAGTGCAGAGCGTTGTTCATCTGATCCTTTCTCTGAGGAGAAAAGAAGTTCACAAAAAGAGACACTGATCCAAACTGTCACAACACTATATTAAGAAACAAGATGGAATAACATCCATGCCGTCTAACAAATTAAAAATACATCATATACAGATATATACATACATATACACTCACCAGCCACTTTATTAGGCACACCTGTCCAACTGCTCGTTAATGCAAATCTCTAATCAGCCAATCACATGGCAGCAACTCAATGCATTAAGGCATGTAGACATGGTCAAGATGATCTGCTGCAGTTCAAACCGAGCATCAGAATGAGGAAGAAAGGTGATTTAAGTGACTCTGAACGTGGCATGGTTGTTGGTGCCAGACAGGCTAGGCTACAACACAAGCAAGAACCCCCCCCACCCACACCCACACACACTTTTTTTTAAAGCATTCTATCTAAATATCAGCCACAACTAGAATTTAGCATTCAGCAGAAATCAATATTCAGTGCTTTCATTTGTTGAGAGCTCAGTCCGAGACCTTCTATTCTGACCGTTGAGGACAAAGAGGGGAAGGGTCAGTTTAAGTGCCAAAGTGTTCCCTGAACAGGCGAGTCTTCAGACCTCCTGTCAGCTAAGAACAGGAAACTGAGGCTACAATTCAAACAGGTTCACCAAAACTGGACAATGTAAGATTGGAAAAACGTTGCCTGGTCTGATGAGTCTGGATCTGTGCTGTGACATTCGGATGGTAGGGTCAGAATTTGGTGTCAACAACATGAAAGCATGGATCCATCCTGCCTTGTATCAACGGTTCAGGCTGCTGCTGGTGGTGTAATGGTGTGGGGGATATTTTCTTGGCACACTTTGGGCCCCTTAGTACCAGTTGAGCATCGCTTCAAGTCCACAGCCTACCTGAGTCCATGTCCATCCCTTTATGACCACAGTGTACCCATCTACTGATGGCTACTTCCAGCAGGATAACGCTCCATGTCATAAAGCTGGAATCATCTCAGACTGGTTTCTTGAACATGACAATGAGTTCACTGTACTCAAATGGCCTCCACAGTCACCAGATCTCAATCCAATAGAGCACCTTTGGGATGTGGTGGAACGGGAGATTCACATCATCAATGTGCAGCAGACAAATCTGCAGCAACTGTGTGATGCTATCATGTCAATATGGACCAAACTCTCTGAGGAACGTTTCCAGAACCTTGTTGAATCTATGCCACGAAGGATTAAGGCAGTTCTGAATGCAAAAGGGGGTCCAACCCGGTACTAGCAAGGTGCACCTAATAAAGTGAGTCTGTGAGTGTGTATGGGTGTATTCTGACACAGATTGTGTGTCTTCATTTTCATAAATCATTTCATTCACAGTTGAGAGACAAAGAGACGGAACATAAACATGTAGACTCATCAGATAAGTTAAGAGCCAGTTCTGTAATTTGAAGTAGTTTAAGTCTTGATGGTCTTACTTTTCAACCTTGAGCTGGTGTCTGACAGCCTCTGCCACAGATCAGTCCTCTTCATTTTCTGTAAAATCTCTCTGGTTGTCTCCACTGAGTGTTGGCCGCAGGTCATAATTATTGTAAACACAGTTTCCTGATGTTCACCCACAAATACAGAGTCTGTCCATACGGGCTTCCACTGAAGGACATCTGACTCCTTTAGATCGTTGAATGTGTTTTTCAGTTCACTCCTGAAGTCCTTAATCTCCTCTTCATTTAAATCAGACAGAACGTCCATGAGCACCTCTATATCAGACGTTATTATTTCAACCTGATAAATTAAAGGAACATGATGAATGTACAAAAAGGACATTTTTATTCTTTCTACAAACTTTCTTGAATTTCTGCATTAGATTTACCTGTTTTTATCCTTTTTGCATGAATAATTCATTTCAAGACAAGGCCTGTTTAATCAGTTGCATATTATCTTTTAAATGAAAAAAAAAAACACTTAGTAGTGCCAAATTTCAACCTTCATTAATGTAAGAATGAGTAAAATGTTTGTTATCTGCCACCAAAGTAAGAACTGACAGAATTTTGAATTATGATAAAGCTCTGTGAGGAACATTATTCTTTCATACCTTAAATGAAAATGTTTAAGATCTACTTGTTTAAAGTTGCACTGTGCAGAGTCAGTGTGATCAGTCATACTCACTCTCTGGATCAGTGAAGGCCACTGTTTGGCCTCTGTTTGCACCGAGTGTTTCTCTAAAGAAAAGATGAACAGATTAAAGACCTCGGAGGGTTTTCTTTTACATTGCTGTGTGTGCAAACTGGAAACTCAAAGGATTTCTTCATTAAGTCATTCCAAAGCCGCCTCAGCAGTAATAATAATATATAAATTACAATAGGAACAAACTTCAAACATCTCATCACCTTTTATTTAAATCTGCATGTGTCCAAGCTGATTTCCTTTTCTAAGACTTAATCAAATGTAGAACTTTTGTTAACTGGATGTTTCATTAGAAACTTTGTTTTTCTTCCTCGTCTTACCTTGACTTCCTGCGCTGCTGTCCAACAGCCTCTGCACCAGATCAGTCCTGTTCATCTTCTTCAAAACGTTTTTGGTCAACTCCACACACTCTTCACTGTACTTCTCCACCATCAGCTCCACCACTTCCTCTGCATTTGTCTCTTTTGGATGGTGTTTTGAGAAGAGTGGGACGCCCTTTTCCGACTCAACTTTTAAGTTGAAATCTTTCAGCTCCTCAGAGCTCAAATCTTTCAATATTTCAGATAACACTCTCGTAGACGTCATTTTTTCGACCTGGAAAATGAGAAATAATATCAGACAACATGCAGGCGAGAGTGTGTGCTACATTCCTGACATCTCTACATTCTTTTCAGTACATTTCACTTAACCAGAGTTAATTACAGGTGTAGTGATTCACTAACTTTACACACATTATAGCTAACGCTCTTAACTGGTTCAGGTCCTACTTGTCTTGAGAGGCGTTTTAAAGTAAAAATTGGTGACTGTGTCTCTTCTTGTGCCCCCCTAACCTGTGGAGTTCCCCAAGGTTCTATTCTTAGTCCCATCCTTTTCTTCTTTTACCTCCCTCCTCTTGGCCTGATTTTTAAAAAGCATGGCACATCTTCCCATCTGTATGCAGACAAAGCTCAGATTTACCTGCTAATAAAGAAAACTGATGGCAGCTCTCTTAAATATCTGCTAGCATGTTTTAATGACATGACAGACTGGATGGCCCGGAGCTTTTTAAATTTGAACAAAACAAGACAGAACTGATCTGTTTTGGCCCTCGTGGAGCCTATGAGACACCTCTCAGGGACCTGGACCTTATTTAAACTCACAGTTTCAAATCTTGGTGGAAAAAATGACAGTGATTTTAAAATTGGATCAACAAATAAACTCAGTTGTTAAATCCAGTTTATATCATCTCAGGTTTTTAACCAAAATTAAATCGTTTTTATCTTTTAACGACTTTGAGCAAGTACCTCATGCTTTCATTTCTACACAGTTGGTTACTACTGTAATGCTTTCTACATTGGTGTTGATCAGACTTCCTTCACACAGTTGTGTTGTTAACTCACACAGTTGTTACAGTTGGTCTAAATTACTGCTGCTCGTCTTTTAACATGGACACGAAAACATGGCCACATCACCCTGATCCTAGCATCTCTCCACTGGCTTCCCGTTCAGTTTAGAATCCATTTTAAAATTTTATTGTTTGTTTCTAAATCTTTATATGGATCAGCCCTCTGGTACATCTCTGACCTTCTAAATGTCTACACTCCCTTGCGGTCCTTCAGGTCTGCTGATCGCTTTCAACACGTCATGCCAAAAACCAGATTAAAAACCTGAGGTGATCGAGCCTTCTCTGCGTCGGCTCCCAAGTTGTGGAACAAACTGCCTCTTGAAATGAAAACGTCCCCCACCCTACCGACTTTAGAATCACGTCTTTAAATTCATTTTTATTCTTTGACTTTTAATTCAGCATGAGAGCTGTGTGATCTCTGTCCTTTTGTGTCTTTTATGGTCCTAATCCCTGTGTTTTTATGGCTCTTACTTGTGTTTGTTTTTATTCTTTTAATGGTTTTATTGATGTTTCTTTGATTTTACTGCGCAGCACTTTGATAAACTTGACTGTATTTAAATATTTTCTATATAAATAAAGTGGATTGAATTTGATTGGAATGATTAGACATAAAAAACTAGCTTATAAATGTTCACTGCAGGAAAAACTTTGGAAACTTTCTCAGTGAGATGGATAGTAACTCTGAGGTTCTAGTAGATATGATCACTGTAACAAGAAATGAATCAAAGGTCTTTAGACAACAGATCTCACCAGATTCATTTTCAGTCATACTCATGACTTTTAACTGCTTAATGTCCAGAAAGGTTTTTTTTTTTTTTTTTACATCTGAAAGAAAGTTCATATCATGTCAGGTTGAGATGAGGTTAAGTTTTGGAACAATCTTTCAGTCAGTCTTCAATCAAACAGGACAGTTTCTGCACTTGTATCCGGTCTGACTCAGTTTTTCGGTCTGACTCAAGGTTCTTCCGTTTCATCTGCAAACTACTCTCACATCTCAACAACTTTTATTTTTAGCTATTTGTTGTGAACAAGCAGTTTTAGCTGAGAACAACTCAGTGGGTTTAATAAGTAAGGTATTGATAAAAAAGTGTCATTAATCTGGTGCTACCACCATGCTCAAGTGTGTTTATGACGTTAGTTTTATAAACCTAAAACTTTTCTGTCCTGTGGCACAAAAACACCGGCTAAAATGACATCCTAGGCTCTCTCTCTCTACACACACACACACACACACACACACACACACACACACACACACACACACACACACACACACACACACACACAGACACAGAGAGAGAGAGAGAGAGAGAGAGAGAGAGAGAGAGAGAGAGAGAGAGAGAGAGAGAGACTCATTTGAAAACGCATTGCGACAATAACTGCAACTCCACACGAACGTTAGCTTTATGTTAGCTGGATAGTAAGCTGTAGTTGAGACACAAAGGTTTCCAACGGTCATTTCCATACCTGGAAAAAGCTCTAAAGCAGAAAAAGACCTCCAAGAGTGAAAGTAATATTAAGTCTTGTCTTACTGTCGGTTTTAGGATCCAAAATTCACTTTCTTCGGTTGGATTATTGTGAAAACCCGTTCGTTAATGTTCACTCATCGTGAGTCTGTCTTCATTACACCGTCCGCGTTAGTACTCAGGAACACCAGCTTAAACTGAAGCTTCCTTTCCTCATTTGGTTCCTTTCACTGTACAATCAAGTCAGAAATGCTGTTGGACCGAAGGGGCTGGCTCCTCAGACCAACGCCCATCTACAGCAAATTTCCAAGAAGTATTTCGAAATTTATTACGCAGTTTACGTTTAAATAGGCTCATGTTTCATAGCATGGCATGGCTACTTGCCTGTGCATGCAACACAAGGCAGTAAACGTTTCAAAGCTCAAACACAAATGTCTGTTCAGCAACCAGGCTGGCAGAAAGAACTCCAAAAACTGTCAGGCTAACTGTAATGGTCATTGCTTCACATCGAGTAGAATATGACATTAACAGGTTAATGGATTATCTGTCTGTGCTTCATCAGCAACCCTTTAAAGAGTCATAAAATATCCCTTTAAACTCCACACGCACAAAATACAAAACAATTAAAATGAACCTACATGTGTAACATTATGGTGTTAAATCAGGGCCAATAGTGTTGATCATTTGAAAAATAGGATTAAAACTCAAAGTTGGAGTTTTGAGTTTGAACTTTAAAAAATACATCTATGAGTTCAAAATAAAAATAAGTATATGAAAAGTTTTGTCGATTTAAATATAATTTCAATTTAATTCTTAAATTCTTTTGAATAAATTATTAAGTTGAAATGCTGAGTCAGCATTTCAACTTATAGATCTTCGACTTTATATTCACTTCTTCTTCTTCTTCTTCTTTTTCTTCCGTACATTTTTTGGCACCTATCTCCTTCCACAATTTTTCACCGATTTTCACCGTTCAACTTTTAAACTATTCAGCTACTTTAGGACATGTGTGCTATGACTTTTCTAATCTCTAACTCTTAAACTTTTTGAATTATTTCACTTTTTGTCAAAAAAATTCCCATTTGAAATGACTGGGGAACTCAGACTTTTGCTCCTAAAACTCCTTCAACTTTGAGCTCCTCAAACTTCATCATACTTCCACTTACAGACTCCATTCTTGCTTTAAAATCTTCACTTATCTTTCCACTTTTCACTCATCTTTCAACTTTTTAACTATCTTTCACTGTTTTTGAGATTTCACTCCTTAAACAACACAAACTTTTCAGATTTTCCACTAAAAACTCAGCTCTCTGAGTGCGTGACATCATCAGTTAGAGTGGGAGCAGCAGCTCATGACACACAAGAAATTTCCCAAACAAATGTCTCGTGGGACCACAAATTTCACTCCACGGTCATAAAAATTACATCAAAACATAGGTATTTCCGTTGCGCTTCTGTCAAAGCAGCCTTTGAAGTCAAAGGATGGAGCTCTTAGTCAGGAAAGGGCCAACTGTCAGCCAAACCTGACCACCTCTCTGTATTTACTTGCATTTTGAATCTCTCGGGTTTTTCCGAAAAGGGTCACTAATTTTCAACTCGGCCGTGAGGGCAAATTCTTGGCCCTACATATATAAACTTGACATTGGCCGATTCCTCCGATCCTCTGGATACCCACGGTGCGCTCATTTCTCTGATAGCTATAACGGTTTGGCCACAGCGAGCGTTTGTTCGGACCATTTCTCACCCCAAAATCCAGCCTGAGAGCAGCTGTCACAAAGAAGTGACCGTTACACTCAGCAGCTGTCCTTTGAAGTCCCATCACCATGGAAACCATGCAGCTGCTCATGAATGATGACTCATAAGGACATTCTGGGGCATTCAGGGAGAGCCTGGCTATATTATCAAACAAGCACACACTCACACACACAGACACACAGAGTCAGGACTCGTTTTGAATCAAATAACTCAATTTAAACCATGTATTTTTAATGAAAGCTTACACACAAAGGTTTTCTTATCCTTGAAAGGGCATGTAAAGGGTTCAAACGTGTATGTGTGTGTGTGTGTATTAATGATGTTAAAGGTACATCAGTTCATACAAAACCCCCTCACATATAAGTGCACGTAATGCTTATGTCTGTGTGTGTGTGTGTGTTTTTGTGTTTGTGTGTGTGTGTTTATGTGTATGTTTGTGTGAGTGTGTGTGCGTTTGTGTGTGTGTGTGTTTGGGTGAGTGTGTGCGTGTATGTGTGTGTCTGTGTGTGTGTGTGTATGTTTGGGTGAGTGTGTGTGTGTGTATACTTCTTTACTTCACATGACTTTATGCTATTTACACATAACTCATAGATTTTGCTGTTATTTACATTTTTTCAACATTTTATTGTTTAAACAGTCTAAAGACTTCTTCAGTTCTTCTTTGCTCCTTCTTTTCAAACAACTTTCTCATTTCTTAATTGTTCTCACTCCTTCTTCTTTACTTCCTTTACTTCTTTTTCTTCATCACCCCTTCCCCCTCACTCCTTTCCTCATCACTCTGGCTTCACTTTCTTCCTCACTGCTTCTTCACTCTTTTCCCCACTGTTTCTTTCTCACGTCTTTTACACTCCATCTTCCTCCTTACTTTTTTACTCACTCTTTCTTTTTCAATCCTTCTACCTCACTTCCTGGTCTTCTTCACTACTACTGATTCACTCTTTCTTCTTCACTTTTTTTCACATTTCCATGGTATGCTTTTTCTTACACCTTTCAGCAATTTTATTTCACATTTTTCCTCAGCTTTTTTTTCACGATTTCAAGTCTTCAGCGTCAGCATTTCAACGCATTTTCTGCAAGGAAATGCAATTTCTCTAGTTTATTTTCAATTTTCACTTTCATTTATGTTTTAATATTTGAGGTCTTATTTTTTTCAGTTGCAGATTTCATGTTTTAGCTCCAGATTCAGATTTTTATAGTTTCAAATCTTTTTTTTTTTCCGCTTTCAGATTTTTTTTCTTCACTTTCAGATTGTTTTTTTTTTTTTCAGGCTCCTGGCCCTGATCTGGCGTGGGGGGCTTGGCATTAAGTGAGAGGGGCATGGAATCATGAGTGACAGCAGAACAAAGAAGGCTTAGAACCTGCCTCAATAACGTTAACTTCAGGAAAAGTCGGAACTGCAAAAACTGTGACTCTTCACTTTCTATACACTATCTTCACGGATTGGCAGAGAAAAAACGGACACCGATTGTTTGGGGCATCTGGAAGAAGGCTTGTTCGAAGAAGACGAGGTGAGCACTACCATCTGTCCTGTCTCGTGCCAACAGTGAAGCATCCTGAGACCATTCATGTGTGGGGTTGCTTTTCGGTCAATGGAGTGAGTGAGTTCTTCAGCGAGTTCTTCAGGAGTCAAAGACCAACAAACACACAACTACAAATATTTCAAACTAAAAGAAACCTGACGAGACACTGACATTTATCAGTTTGTATGATCTTTATTATTAGACTTTAGAAACTTTTAGCTTCAGATCATCATAAAACATGTTATCAGAGATCATCAACAGTCGTGTGGATAAAAACAGGCTTCAATCTTTGCTTTTGATCCCCAGTTATGTGATTAACCTCTTCATACACAACTTTTATGAATATTTGTTTTTTCCTGCTCCAGTTGTTTAATACGGAAGCCCTAAAAGGTCATGACTCAACAAAATTCATTCTGTTTTCTCAAAATAAGATCATTTTCTAATGATCTAAAAATATATTCAGTGGGTTGATCACCGTTTGGCCAGAAGATGGCGTGCTAAGCTAACTCTTGCAGTAAGTGAAGCTGTTTCTGGGATCAAGGAAGATGATCTTCACTCACAGAATAGAGAATAAAATGTAAACATTTTATTCTCTCACATTTTCAGTCTCCTCCAGGGCTGGTTCTAGGCAGGCATATATGAGGGGGCAGTCAGAAATGTGAAGGGGGCGCCATGTGTACACATCATGCTCCAGCACTGTTTTTCCTGTGCTTATAGTATCTTCTTCATTGAAAGGGGTCTATATGTGCAACCCCAACCTGAAGAAGTGGACTGCACTTTGTCAGGCCTCTACCTTCAGACCTGTCCAACTTTGGTGTCCCACCTGAAGACAAAGCTTCTGCTGGTATAGCTCTTTAGGTCACTAAGGTACGCAAACCCCCTGACCACAATATAATAAATGAATAAGATAAAATAAAATATATCCTCCTCTAGATTTCAACCAACAACATGACATTTATCTTCACTGGATGGTCTAATTCTCAATTAAATTTTAACCTAAAGGAGAATTTCACAAACTATCCTC